>JAZHYW010034929.1:0-23781 GCA_037355805.1 Ixodes ricinus | reverse complement strand
TGTTGTTATCTTTCTTTTTCCTTTTATTTTTGGGCACAAGTTCGCCCCATTAAACGTTCAGTTTACTCAGTCATTCGCCGCCTCATCACTTGTCATTCGTGACAATATGAACACTCAACGTTTATTGGAATCACGTAGTAAATTTGGGATACCAATTCATGGTTCCTTTAGGGTTCGAAAAATTCAAAGCGCACAAATGGACAGAAAGTAAAAACTGCGTCTGCTGGTTTTAGTATGATCGGGCGTTGTACAGGCGTACATTCATTTGCCTATTACTGTGTAATGCAGCTTTAAATATCTCAAAGCAGGTTAGTATAGTCGTATACTGCACTTACCAAACTGCGGCTCCAGAGTGAAGACACTCTCCTAATAATCAAGGCAAAAAAGCAGACTTGTGCCTATTTCAAATACTCTACACACCATTCTGTATTTCGAATACTTTTGGTAGTAATTTGGTATCTTGCAAAAACATTTGATCGAAAACTATTTGCTACTTTATCTTAATTACATTTCTTAGTATGTTGTCCACATTATCTCAAATACGTTTTTCAGTGTTCATATGCAGGAATTCGAGAATGAAACAATGCGTGGATTAGGAAAGTGAAGAAGCGTTTTAAATTAATATGGGGCGAAGAGGGAAGATAAGCTAGAATAAAAACAAAAGAGACTTTGGAGACGCCTAACCTAGTTCACTTCAGCTCAATAGAGCCAGCTTAATCTCGCTTTCTTGGTCGAGGTACTACCCCCGCTCCCTTTGAGCAAGTATTCACGTATTTTTGTACCGAAACATCCTAAACCAATGATTTTCTAAACTGGTATTTTCTTTATGGAAATAGGAATCGGCCCACCCAAGAGTAAAGTTGAGCGATTGCAAACTTCAAGCGGGAAACAAGCCAGAATTAAAGGTGCAGGCTCAAAACGAAAACATAAAAAAAATGGAAGGCAATCAGGAGAGGCCACCAAAAGAAAACACCAAATGTTTTAAAGAGCTTTTTAACGCCGCCCCCAATCCCAAAATTCTGTCCGTCTGTCATTGCATTTCCCGCAAACTTTAGTGGGGAAATTAATATCACGAGACCATACACGAATTTAGTTCCACAGCTCATTTTAGCGGTAAAATTGATGTCATATGATTTGATGTCACAAGACATACAGACCAATACAGTTTCCCCGATGAAAATTGCGAAAAAGTGGACGTCCCTTGACCTATAGTTCAATTCAGTTTCCCCACTCAATTTGGCGGGGAAGTCGCCTCACGTGATGTCATCTGACGTCACGTGACCTAAGAACTTAGGGAAAAGAAACAGCAAGCGACCTATACGTCAACTCAGTTTCCCCGCTAAATTTAGCGGGAAAACTCGCGTCTTTTGGCCAGTACACCAATTCAGTTTTCCCGCTAAATTTATCGTGAAATCGACGTCACGTGACCAATACACCAATTCAGTTACTCGCTAAATTTTGCAAAAAGATTCACTTCTTGTGACTGAGGCAAATCAAATTTCCTAGCAAAATTTTGCGGGGAAATTGACATCACGTGACCCGACGTCACGTGACCTTTACAACCATTCATTTTTCCCGCTAAATTTAACTTGAAAATATACGGCGCGTGACACACCAATTCTATCATAAATTCCCTCCCCTATAATGCTTTTCGTGCGTTATAGGACTTCAAAGGTAAAGGTAGCTGCAATGTTTTCTTTTTACTTCTTTTTATGATTTATTTTGCAAAAATGTCAGTTTCTTTAGTCAGTCTGGCACTCTCGGGAACACCGTCGAGAGAAAGGGAATAGCCTCACCCTTTCATGAAGAAAGGTGCAACAGCCAGGCAGAAAACAGCATAGGAGCAGGATGAGCCCTCAAAATGTAAGGGTCGTCCCGCCGCTCTAGACCTTTCTGAACGGGGTTCTTATTGCCGGATAGACTCCATGGCGCGAATATGCTGTGAAAAATTGACGAATGTTGCCCAGCGGCTTTTGCTCTGCGCGGTGCATCAGTAGAGTGGTTGCTACGTCGCGCACAAAGCGAGCGCGCTGTCGGGCAAAGTTAGTCAGTTATCCGTTGCACAATTCGTTCCATGGAGTTCAACCTTTAGTATGGGAGGAAAATGAAATCGACAACCACAAGACAGATACAGGAGAATCTTCGTGTCCCTTTGGGCCTTTCCTTTTGAACTTCAGTCATCCCCGAATTCGACGTTTCAGTAATCTACTTACGTATTTGTTTAATACGAATTCCGGATATATATCTACTTCGGCGTTCAGTAAAACAATGCATACAAGTTGCGTAGAATGGCGCGACAAGGTCTGACTTCCTTCTTTTTGTAACATCTTGATACTGCTCATTGTACTGGGACTATATAAAAAGGCATTCCGATTTTGTTTGTTTTGCTTACGTTGTTTGTATATAGTACTTTCGCGTTCCCTAGTCGATATTCCACAATGCAAAACTATCTTCCAATATAACTAAATTACATTACTAAATATTTGTAGTCTACTCAAGATATTTTGCATGGAAAGTAACTTGACTTTATATATATTTGAAGTAGGTATTTAGCAGGGTTGGGCAGAAATACTCAAAAATGTATTTGGAAATAGAAATACTGGGATACATTAAAATAGTACGTAAAATAATGATACTAAAATACACCTGTAAAAATGTATCGCGATACGGATCGGAAATACATTTTAAATAGAGGCAAAAAGTATTTGGAAATACAAATACAGGAATACATTTTAGGAAGGGCAGAAATGCAAGTACAGAAATACTGATACTGCAATACATTTTTAAAATTTGTTTGAGACGCCAACTGAGATGAAATTAGAAGTGGAAGTTTTTGATCCCGAAATTACTTTCCCATAGGCTTGGCACTTTGCCTTAATGGTAGTGGTTTCGGACGGCGAGGAGTCTTCCCTGACATCGTGTCTGTCTGACAAAGGATGCGAAAAGACTTCAACCTCTAAATAAATTCGATGTCACCCTAAATCCCATCAAAACGCCACAACGCCTCTGTCCAATAAGGATGTCCCTGTCAAGATTGATCACGTGACGTCGCGGTGGAATCAACTGGTATACTTTATCTGTAGGTGTGGCCTTGAACATGAAACTTTACCAAGCTGCTGTATGAAAGGACAATAGGTACTTTCGTTGTAGGTTACCTTGTTGAAGATCGTGGAGGCAGTGTCATTTTGAATTTTCGAGAACAGTGGACCACCTGAAGCATCCTGAAACACACGTCTTATCGTCTGTTACGGTTGAAAAAAACGAAATGGTGGCATCCCTGTTGTGAAGGTCCTTCCTGCTGACCCTCCGCCACCGACGCACGGACTGCACTCCTCAAGTCCCGCCTAGCATCATCCAAACAGAGAATTCGTGGATTGCGACCTGATTTTGCCGGCACAGGTGCAAGCTCTCCGAGAAACAGCTCGCTCGAGATGAGTCGCTGGTGTACGAAGTCTGGCCTCCTTCCTCGGTTTTGGATCACCAGAGCAGCGGGTCATGTTCACGTCGGCTCATGACGTACCGTTGAGCTGTGCAATATTACGGGCGCAGCCGCAGACGCATTCGAATATGTGTTGAACTTCACTGCGTGAGTCATCCTACTATTTCAAGCCAACCACCGCCAGGCTCGTGCTGCAACGGACTGTGACTCATCTTTGCCGGCTGGGTGTGTTGTGTATGCAAATGCAAGAGAGACGGTTAGCAGCGGGCATTGGATGCCAGGAAACAACGACTCAAGAAATCCCTACCTAAGGACCTGCGGCAGAAGATGCTCCGACTCCACTCTTGGCACGCCACTTGGTTCGAGTCCCCGACTATGCAACACTTCTCAGAAGAGAGAAGAGGACGCATAGAAAAATAGTTTGGAGAATCGAAAGGAACGTTGGTCAGCATAGTAACAATGCCCCAGTATCATCTTGACACTGGTGCCCTCAGAAGTAAAAAAAAATGCATTCGGACATTTTTCTTTTTTGGGGGAAAAAAGGGGGGGGATATTTCTCAAGGAATGTAACGAAATACATTTCTTCCTGATTGTATCGCGATACAAAGAAACATTCCAAATGTATTTCGATACAGGAATACAGATACTGGTGAAAAAAATATATCGCGATACAGAAATACAGATACAAAATGTATTTCTGAAATACTATCGCGATACATTTGGATCGCGATACTGCCCAACCCTTGTATTTAGTAACTTACTTTAAATACTCTTGTCGAGCATCTTGTCTAACCTTTCCAAAAGGATCACTTTTGCCTTTGGCAAAACAGTATCTCACCGATCTAACCCCATTGAAGCCTTTTGCCGCGTTTGTCTTCTAGCCTGTGATTCTACCCGTAGCTCTAGTATTTACAAATTCGTGTTTAGTTCGGGAGCAATTTGATAACAATAGAGCACTCACCTGATAACATATTTTACCGGATGACCAGTTCTTCTCAGGCCGGAAACAATGTTGCCGTGTTGATTCAAGGCAACGCGTAACATCTCAGCAGTAAACGGGCCTGAGAGTCCGAAGGTCTCCTCTGCCTTGATAAACAGTCTTCTAAGCTCAGGGTCACTTGCAGCCAACGGAGCGCACGAACGCACCATCAGGCACCGAATAATATGGCGAGAAGCGAATGTTCCCAGCATCATAATCTGTCCTCGCCGTGCGACTGCGGTGCACGCCAAATGCCGCGCACAGTAATAATAATTTTAAAAAATCTCAAAAGCACGGATTGTGCAGCTGCATTTAGCTCAACCGTTTCCGCTCATGCACATTTGTTTTAGTACACCAAAAACACAAGATGTAAGGTGCATTCACACTGGCGTTTGAATCGCAACCGCGAGGTGGATCCGCTTGTTTTTACCATAAAACGCTTGTGAAATTGTATTGCATCTTTCAGCAACCGCGTTTGCAACTGCTTTGCGAAAGCGATTAAACCCACTATGAATATGGCGTTAGAAAGAAAAACGCGTATCAGGAAAAGTGTGACATTTCCAATGAACGACGTCAAAACAAAATCTGGGTTTTCTCGCTTCAGAAGATACAGCTAAGGCAAAGCAAAAAAACAGGATGGGACTTCAACCAAAATGAAATGTCTACTACAAAAAAAACATGCATAAAAACTTAAGAATCTATAGCTTGTGTAAGAGAGGAAAAACGAAGGAACTTTAATAATTACTTTTGTAACTAAAATTGACACTTGCCGGTCATCTTTCTAGAATTGTTTTCCGACGACGAGTGGCCATGTTGACGAGACGCAAGCCTCGCAGTGACCATTTATTATTCTCGTAAGTGATGCTTGCTAGGTATGCACTATCAATTCTCTTCTAAGAAAAGTTAACCCTTTGACATTTCTTTTACTTCCGTCTTTAAATGTGAAAAAACCAAGATCTTTTTTGTTTACTTTATCAATAAACAACTGGTCGGTATTGCTATATGTCCTGTTTATGACAGGAGCCAACCTAATAAGGAGATTCTGCAAGCCGGTATAGTGCTTTCAAGAATTTACAACATGGAATTTGCGTTTTTTTTTTACAGAAAGGAGAAAGAGACAGTGTTGTTGACTAGAAAGTCTGGAGGCTTTTAAATATAATAAAGCTGAAGTCGTAAAAGCAAACAACTTGAGAGAATTTGAAATTTAACACAAATAAACTCTAACAAACCTCACCCCACACTTTTTTTATATAAAAGAAACTCCGAAAATGTGGCAGATTAGCTATAACCAATATGGCTGCGTCTTGCGATGTTTTCTTTTTCAACATTAGTGCAAAACAAAATTGACCGCCACTGAAAGTACTGCATAGTTGTTCCCCAACAAAAGTCAAAGAGCGAAGGCAATATTGATTGGATCTTTTTCTAGGATTTCTCAGAATACCGCACAAAACGTGTGAAGCGGATGTGATGGAAGATGAATTTTGGGAGTATTAAAACACACTGCCGGAGCGCCTTAGGCATCCCTAAAGTTTTATCAATATGTTTTGTTCTTATTTGCATCCACACTCTGGCGTTCATAATACCACACTTTAAATCGTGACCTATGAAAATCTTTATTCGTCTCGTCTTACATGACAAGAACATTCGTTAGGAAGGACCTTTTATATACAGGAACGAGATTGCCAGGTCTGTATAGTCACGGAGGCACGGAGAAATAAAATATTGGAAACTACGGCACAAAATCTCAAACACAGCTAGGCTTATTTTCAAGGGAACAGCAATCCCCACAGAGAGAAGTCAGTTCAGTTTTATTTCGTAGTGGGTACTCAAAAGAAAGCACTTTACATGAAGGCGGGGGGAGGGGGGAGAAGTTACATCATAAAGAATACAACATTAGAAAACAAAAAACAAAAATCGACTGCAACAGTAGCACTGTACACACTACACAAAGCTTCTTTAAAAATTTTACGGAATTCGTTTTTGTCAGTATCATGCACAATGTGCGTAGGCAATGACTTCCAGTCTACAATGCAATAAAAAAGCGGGGAGTTTTTAAACTTTGTTAGTTCCGGAGAAGGAAGGCTGAATTTTAAGAAAATGATCAAGGCGCTTGGAAATAAATGTAAGATGGGTATTGGAGATAGAGGCAGCGAAACTCATTTGATCAATAGTAGTCGCCATGAGAAAATACAGAACATAAAATCTTCGTTTATTTTTAATAGCTGTTACACTTGAGATGTGTGAGTAGTCATGAGTGATCTAACTTGATGCTTTATGTTGAACATAATCAAGAATGTTAAGAAGGTATGCCTAATGAGGGAATTAGATGATATTAGCATGTTTTAGTTTTGACATGACAAATGTTTTATATGCCGTTAGTTTTACTCCAATCGATGAGCGAAAAAAATGGTGCTTAATGTACCCGAGTGCTTTACATTCACTGGACACGGTGTTATTGGTGTGGTTGTTCTAAGTGAGGTCCTCTGCAAATGTGACTACTAGATACTTATAAGATTTAACTTTCTCTTGGTCGGCGTTGTTGACTGCATATTCACTAAGTGTAGAAGGGGGTCGGTTGGCGAATGATATATATTTTGTCTTCGTGTTAATTTTAAGTTGCCATATGTAGCACTAAAGTGATTCGAAATTCAAATATTGTTGTAAATGTGCTTGATCATCTGGGTTAGTGATGCTACGATAAACAACATAACAATTTCTCAAGGAGTATTATGTGAGATGATAACTTGAGTGGATAGTCGTTTATGTATATTAAAAATTAAAGTGGTCCCAGTACGCTAACCCTGTGGAACCCCAATTTTACAGTTAATTTAGATTTTTCCTCCGCAACGTTCGTAGTTTCCTTACGGTTAATGAAGAAATTTGCAATCTATTGTATAATAACAGGATGAATGTTGAGTTGAGTTAACCTGCAGAATAAACGTTGATGGGGTACGGTATCTAAGACCATAAAAATTACAGCGCTAGTTTTTGAAGAATGAATGCTTTCTTGCAAATTAGTAGAGGAATAAAAATTTGGGTTTTACGAGAAAAATATTTTCTAAAGCCATGTTTGTTAGCATAGATAAGGTTATGGTCAAGTAAATAGTTAATAACATCATAATACATTTTAGGCTCCGTAACTTTGCAAGGCATACTTGTTAAGAATAGTGGTCTATAATTACATACGCAATTTGTGTTTTCACAATGTAAAAATTGGCAACATTTTCCCAAATCTTCAGTCTCCCGGAAGGTACATTTGCTCACTGACTTCGAAAACTTAAGAAAACAAGCAAGTGACTTTGTTCTTGTAACTTTAAGAAATTAGGGCATATTTCGTCTTCTTCGACTGCAGAGCTAGGTGAAAGTCGCTCAATGCCAGCTAAAATGTCTGTCTTGTGTAAATGCAACATGTTCACAGATTGACAGTAGGCGATACGAACATTGAATTGCATGGTAAAAGAAATTGTTCCTCAATAAAAACAGATAAAAATATTAATTAAAAACGGTTTCCCATTCGTGGTGCGAGAGTTCCTGTCCATGAGCGTTATGGATACTGGACGAGGTTCGTTCTTGTCTGTAACCAATGGTCTTCCAATTTTTTTAGGACTCGTCTTTTAGCTAATTTAAGTCACACACGTTTTAATTATTTTTTGCCTTTTTAATTTTTTATTTGTACCGCATGTAGCATAAGTTATACATTGAGAAATCTGTGTCAAGTTCACTTAACTTCACTTTGGGAAACAAAAGTTTATTTTTGTTCGACAATATCTTTAGTTCTTTAGTAAACCACTGCCGTTACCAGTCGTTTTAGTACAATCTTAGAACCGAAAGCGGATTTCAACCTCTTATACTTTGTTTTGAGAATATTCCAGTTCTCTTCAAGACACCTTGCATTAAACTTACGTAGGTAGCTAGACGCGAAACATTGAAAAGAAGCAACGAGGGCGGCCTATTTTATCTTATTATAGTCATAGATAACTTTTGATGCCGTAACTTTCTATTCAACTGGAAGTCGTAGTCCAACAAAAACAACATTACGGTCACTGATTTTATCAAGAACGTGAGCGGTCCTAATATCGCAAAGGAAAGATGTAAACACCAAGTCCACAATGGCATCTTTTCTAGTGGGTTGGGTCACAACTTGGAAAAAATAAAAATGTTTACTTAATAAAGTTCGAGGCTTCGACTGAATTTGAACATAGGTTTTCAATTCATCTTTGTTTACAGTTAATGCCAGGGTAATAAAAAAATCCAACTAACACTATACAAGAATCAGGATAGCGGTATAGTATACTTTAAATGCAGTCATTAAATTTTTTTGAAAAACTGCTATCTTGCTTTGGTGGGCGGTAACAGGCGCGACGAATAAGTCGCGAACGAGAAAATCTTAATCGAATCCCACCTATTTCCAGGTCGCTATCATAATGGATCGGTATCGCATTAATTAATTTGCTGACTGCAATCTGTCACCCCCACCCGAAAAAATGTACGATCTTTACAATATATAAGAAATGACTCACTCAAAAGGAGCTCCTCGTTTTGCGCTCCTAGTGCTAACCATGTTTCCGTGCAAATTACCAGTTTGGCATTGGTATTATCAGTTGTAGAAGGAAAATCTTCTTGCTTACTAAGAACGTTAGCAAGAATCACTGGTACATCTATGCTTTTTTTGGTTGCGAGTTGCCCTACGCTATTGCTCGGACCTGTTAAGAGGATGAAACTGCCTCATCAAAATCACCTCGTCACTTGGGGGGTAAAGGCCGTACTGTTTGTCATCTGCGTAAAGCTTATATGTTTAACTTTCATGTTTCTTTCTCTGAACTGCTGACTAAATTTCTACGGTTTGCTAGTATGAAGACGCCTTCGTGGTGTGAAATCATTCGAGAATGAAACTATTGCTTCGTTTACATATTTTTACGTTGTTTGCATTCGTCAGAACATCCTGCCTGTTTTGGTATCTAAAGCCCGGTTCACAGTTGCGTTGACTGCGTTTGACTGCGTGCCGCAGCGAGACACCAGGACATCCCTGCTGCTTATATCGCGTGCCAACAAGATCCGAATTGATTCCGCGCCATACGAAGCAGATGTGCCGGTGACTCGCTTTCGGTTCTCGACGCAACGCAGTCAAACGCAGTCAAACGCACTGTGTGAACCGGCTAAGAAGCGCAAAATAGGAGTATTCAATGGCGGCCATAGCTGCATGCGCGAAGTCTGAGCGCGTGCTAATGTCGAGCTTCCACAGTTCTTTTACAACGTGCAATCTACACCATCAAGACCGCCGGTCTTAGCAGCCTATTAATCTCTGCTCGTTTTGAGCATGCACTCTAAACAGCGCCTTCAAATATGACATCCAGTGAATAACCCCTATTAACGGCGAGATGTTTTGGTGGCGCCTCCTATGGTTCCCCCTTGTGACGTCATTACCTTGCGAACAACAAGTTCGATGGTGTTTGTAAATAGCATGGTGAAAGCTTGAAATCATTGCGCTCTCAAAAGAACACTGCCAACACCGTCAAAATTAAAGTTCTTTCATTCCTCTTATTTCAGTCGATGATAAATCCTTTTCTGACGTCATAGTCAGCGTTCAGCCAATCGTGGAAGGCCGACCACAGCGACGCTTTCGGTCGCGCACGTCGCCAATAGACGCTTTAAACACGTGCCAGATTTAGCCAGCATTGCCGACCTTCACTTGTCTTATTGAGATGCGAGTCACTAAAGTAGGCGTTGACGAACCTCAACGAGGGTCTACGCTAAGGAGAAAGACTCAGTAGCGCCTAAAGCGGCAATAACATGTCCTGCTGCGGCAATGATGAAGTGAAACGAACAGAATAAAAGCAAAAAAAACCTGTAGGTCGGTAATGGCGACGCCTATGCACAGCCGCTTGAAAGCGTTTAAAGGTATTGGTCGACACGCTTGTTACCTACGAGATGTGCACGCTCTGTCACACCGACCACGAAGTCCAAAAGATTCATGACGAATTTCTTGATTAAACTCGCTTATTGGGACAACGTTTCGCTCGGGTTTTGTGAGAGGCCTCCCAAAAATTGGGCAATTTCTTATTTTCCGAATGTTTAGGTCGTTAATTCCAGATTCAAGAAAGTCAAATTTTCCGCGCGTGCAAGCAAGCTTAGCATTTTAGTTCTGAACTTTTGCCTCAGAAACTGCATTTTTTCCATTTTTGTTATTTCTTGAATCTGATTTTCAAATGCATTAACCTTGTGTTGAAGCTCGCCGATTCCTTAACTAATCGCATCCATTATTCCCCAAGTTTCCTTTAGATTATCTTCATTCGTTTCGGTAAACTTCTTAAGCATGTCCTCTAGTTTCTCGTTATTAAGACCAACATTTAGTTCAATGTCTGCGGAAAGACGCAGCAAACGCTCTAAAAATAAAAATAAAATATAAGGAAGAAAGACTAAAGACATGCCGCCGCAAAGTTTTGACGGAACTGAAGCAGACAGACTGGACTCCAAATTACGCACTGAACCAACAGCAGACACCCACCGCCAAGCCGCCCGAGATGATAATCCTCGTCAAGGCTGCAACAAGCTTACACTATATAAAGCGACAGATTGTACGGATTTGTCGACCGTGGAGGTATAGCAGTTAATTTTTTTTTCCATTAACTATGCTTGTTTTTACTTTATGAAAAATGTAGTTTGTCGCATTGTTCATACGCCGCGCGAAGTAGTTCTTACAAGATTTATATGTCGGAGTAAGATGCGATTCTTTTAGCGTTTGAAACGTGTACCTCTTGATAAGATAACGCATATCTAATCTACAATGCACCTACATACATCTTAATTCTCTACACTAAGGTGGAAATTTTTAATGCTCCCCGAGGAGACGGACTTTATTCACAATGGTTCTTGAGGTGAAAACGAGTATAGGCATATATGTCATATTTTGCTTCCGGTTCTGAAACAAAACACAAGCGGCAGTACACACTCAATAAGTAAATTAGAGGCGAGCTAGAGTAGTTATTAGTCAGGGAATAGAAAGGAAATAGATTGAGTTTGTCAAAAACATTGCAATTGTTTAATCAGATCATATGCTTCTTAAATATATTCGTCTGTCTCACCCTTTGATGACTGTGTCCTCCTTTCGAGGACAGTAATATGACGTAGTTTTGCGTCCCCGGGGGGGGGGGGGGGACTTTTATGATTGATTGTGACGGTTGGCACGGTTGAAACGAAACCGCGATTGACCCGTATGGTTGTTTTCTCGTAACAGCAGCTTCTCGTGTTGAAGGAATAGAATGATAAAGACCCATTGATACAGGGGCAGTTGCTTTTGTTCGAACACTTAAGTTTCAAAAAATTCAACAGGGTCTCCATGGAACGATTAAGTTGCCGACAGTCCGAGCAAAAGCGTCAAGTGTCAAACACAATAGAACAGGAGATAATTAAGGCGGCGGTCCCACGGCGGCCATCTTGAACAAGCCATTAGTTCAACCACTAGATGGCGGCACTCATCCATGTGGCCAGAAAATAAGCTCGTGACAGTGATGTTCCTCCTCTGCTCTTAATTTCCTCCTTTCTGCTGCACGCCCGTGCACGTTCAACGCTCAGCGCGTGCTCCCTCTGACACCAATGCCAGCAAACGTGCCAGTGGTGCTATACTCTGTTTCACCTTATGATGTACCGCAGGAAAGGCTATAAGCGCGAGCTCCTTGCTCTGGGGCACATATCGCCGGCACACGCTCTCGTGAATTAAGAGCAGCTGGCCACGCTATGAGCTCGCGCGTGTAGCCTTCTCTGCGGTACAACATAAGGTGAAACGGAGTATAGCAGTGCCCAGTTCGCACAGAAGCGGAGCCCAGCTAGCTCATCGACCCGATCGAGAGTGCCTAGCTGGGCAAAATTTGTTCTTTGATACTGGCTTTGTTCTGCGCTGCAGGGTTGTCAAAGCGATTTTTTAGAGGCTCACAAGCCAGGAGCTATCGTTTTTAACTATTCAAGAATTAAAAATATAGTCAATCAATCAGTGAAGAATGTTATCAAACCTTAAAGAACATATATAAGACATGCCTTGTCAGCATTTCGTGAATGAGAGAGCTTTTGCACGACATAAACGTTTAAATTCATTTTGCTGTAAGTCAGAGCGCAGCCGACATAACAGGTAAATGAGGCCAATCAAGTAGAGTCCGAAAACACTATGTCACGGAGCTCAACGTCTTATAGCGCGTTTTTTGTCCCCGGTCAAAGCAATCAAGCGCAAACCATGCACCATGGCCTTGCGCTTTTAGTATGCGTGTTTGTGCATTTTGATCTATGATAAAACAAGCAATAGCAGATTTTTTTTCAAGACGGGTGTTCAGAAGGGAGCTCAATATAACTCATCATTTAATAGTAGTTTGATTAAGCTTGATTACCAATTATCTGACCTTATAAATAACCACCTCAATATTTTTTAAATAGTACTCCGAGGTCGAAGATTATGCATGTTCAAGGAAAGTGTAAAATTTTATATTTTAGCCCCAGTAACCTAAACTTAAAATTTGTTAGGCGAGTGGGCAGCAGATCTTTAAGTGCTTTTTATAGTGCTTTTGATATTTTTTTCAATATTAACTAAGTCTATTGATAATTTGACGTTGGGAAAAAATATACCGGCGTCTTACATGTATCTTTATATACATATATTTTCTGTTTGAATGCAACAGAAATGGAGAATTTTACAGTAACACTGGCATTGTATGTTAGTGAATGTGATCTCAATGATGTCGATGTGAATTATTTTTATTTGAAACTTTTGATGACGTTGATATTAATTATCGCGCGTTTCGCAATTCGACGCGCGAGCGTGTCGAATTGAGACGCATTTTTGTGACGAAGTGACGAGGCGCCGGAGTGCCTCTCGCGCCAGCTTCTAGTGCAAGCCGCTCCCTAATCTGCTCATGATCGTGATCACGATCGATCACGATCGAAGCAGGTGGACATCCGTTTATTATAGCTAATGCTATGTTCACACTACTAAAGCCGCTCAATCTGTTTACGTTTGTCTTGCAAGTAGCGTCAAATGCGCCAGTGCACAAGGCCCGTGTCTGGTGCGGTCCTTGGAAGGTAATGGCGGCGCAGCGCTGAATTGAGCGGCTCTTTGGAGCGAATGGCCGCTCATGGCACGTGTCTGGTGTGTTTCCACCCCAAGGATTGGCGGTATCTGACCACAAAAATAAAAACGCCTTTATCAAAAGGATTTACATCTGCCTAAAGCCCCTGGATGTGTTTGCGTTTGTTTTCCAAGTAGCGTAAAACACAACAGAGCGCGGGGCCCGTGTCTCGAGAGACCCTTGGAAGCAAATGGATGCGCAGCACTGAAATGAGCGGCCCTTCTTTGGAAACGAATTAGAGTGCCTTCATACACACGCGCGCTTTTGCTTGAGTGGTGACATCTCAGCCATTTTTACGCCCAATCGTTTTTTTATGCATTTTGAAGTACGCGCAATCCGGTGTCAATCAGCTCGAGCGCGTAGCTTTGGCTAATGCAGAGACGCCACTTTAGCGCCCAAGTCACGCACCGAGTGCGCGAGAGCGTCACGCGCTGAAGATTCAGTGCAACAATGGATGTCTTCACCCTGAGACAGACAGACATGTAGGCACCCTAAAACGAATGGTGGCGGAGCACCCTCCCGTGGCACGTGTCTTGCGCGGTGGCCAGAGGCATGAAGTGCATGAAGCCCCTCGATGTGTTTGCGTTTGTCTTGCAAGTAGCGTCAAATGCGCCAGTGCACGAGACCTGTGTCTCGAGCGGCCGTTGGAAGCAACTGGCACAAACACAGCAATAAACGCGCCCTCGTACGCTTGTATGGAAAGATGTATACTCCGTTACTGGCGCGGGCGCGTGGCTTTATTTATGGTTTCGTTTGCGCGAGAACACGTGCAAAGTTGAAAGTTTACGGGACATTCGTGGTTCGAATGAGGCATGGAATCCAGTTCAAAGAGCAGATTTGCATGCGACTAGGGTGCCTACATGTCGGTCTGTCTGAGGGTGAAGACATCCATTGTTGCCCTGAATGTGCCAGCGCGTGACGCTCTCGCGCACTCGGTGCGTGACTTGGGCGGTAAAATGGTGTCTATGCAATAGCCAAAGCTACGCGCTCGAGCTGAGTGACACCAGATTGCGCGGGCGTCAAAATGCATAAAAAAACGACTGAGCGGAAAAATGGCTGAGATGTCACCACTCAAGCATAAGCGCGTGTGTATGAAGGCACTCTACATGCGACATATGAAGCACATATGTCCTGCGGACAAAGTGATAACTAGGACTGGGCGTCAATTTTAATCGAATAATTAATCAATGGACCTATTGCTATATTACCCAAGCATGCAGGAGAATACTGGAATTTGTATTCCATGGGCCACACGCGCACGCCTTCCCCGTATAAAAGATTCGAAGTAAATAACCAAACTAAAGCGTTGACGAACGCGCGTGCAAGATGCCATTTGTTTTAGGCCCTTTCTTTAGAACAGTTCAACGTTGGGACAGTTACTGCTGCAGACGCCAGTACGTGCGGCGCGTGGAACACCATTCCCTGCAATCTCCTTGATGGTTGCGTAATTTAGTAATAGGCCTATAGGTTCAGCTGCGCTAAACGGACAATCGCATGGCGTTGAAGTGGCTGGGGGCACATATAACCTTCTCCACTTCTTTCGAGTCACACATCTCGCCCCTACAGTTTACTATAGGTCAAAATTTTCACCTAAAATTTGCTTTCATACAGGTGTACTCGTAAACGTGCGCGGTGAAAGCGTTAAATTTTTAAGTTTTCCTTTGTTAAAATTTAACGGATTAACTGGTTAAAAATTTATTCGCGATTAAATCATTAATTGATTCATCGGTAGGTTATTAGATCAAGTGCCCAGACCTAGTTATAACGCAACGTAGGATAACATAAGCAAACGTCCCTGTGTGAGTGGACATTGCCTCGTTCAGCAGTTTGAAGAGCAATGGGCGGGCTAGAGTGAACAGGCGCGATCTCTTACGGCCTTTGCACCGGGAGTATAGTTGTTCCCTGCGGCGGCAGCTTGGATGGGTCGGTGTAACCCTACCGATCCTACAGCGCTTTAATTCCTTCTGAGAGTCACGTCCTCCTCACCGTGTTGTCCTCTTTGCTCCGGGGTTGAGTTAGATAAGTTTATAGAGTAATTAGACCTACAGGTTGTGAGGCCGGCTGCCTTCAGGGACTTATGCGGAACACGTCTTTCTCTTCGTCTCCTTAAGAAACAAATTTGTATAGGCAAGCATTGTATTATTGTAAGCCGAAACTTATTTCAATCGGCTCACTACAGTTATTTCAAGCAAGTTTAATTGCACACCTTTTTAATCGCAGTGGTCGAGGAACAGTTGTTCAGGATGGCTCAGGCAGCGTTGGGCATGGTTGTGTGGTCGCACCCCTACGCGGCTAAAGAAGTACCATTGCTCCTTGGCGAAAGTGAAGGCCACAAGGAAACCGCTCTCTAGCCCTGTCATGGAAGAACATGGCAGGGCAGCACTGAGCAACTCGCTCGATTTTATTTCGCATCACTCATTGCGGGGACTCTGCAAAACGAAAGAGAAGCGCGAGGAAACTTCACGAGTTGTGATCCTGGGCCGGCTTGCTAGAATAGCGTCTCTGCTGAGACGCGACTGTCTTGAGACGCGGCTTGAGTCCCGCTCAGCTCGAGCGCTGGCTTTGGCATTGCTTTCTTTCCCACAGTCTCAGCTGAGACGCTGTTTCTAGCAAGTCGGACCTGGCTGCTTATAACTAGTTGCAAAGGACAAGGGTCGTGGTTGGTGTAAAGCGCAAAGTGGAAGCTTGGAGTCGTTGCATTGTTAAACCAACACCATGAAAGTTGATCGTTTTACACTGTTCTTATTTGAATAAATGTAGTAAAAATTAATCCAAAGAAAGACGATCTAGTGGGGGTTTCGCACATGGGCAACGCTTTTGATAGAGCACTTCATGAAAAAGGGGTATATTAGATCTTTTTCCTGAGCCTCAGATTTGAGTCACGATGACTGGCTGTTTGTTTCCGTACCAGTCACTGCGGTTTGCAAATAACGCTCTCTGTAAGTTCTCTATGGGTAGAGTAACATGAAAACTGAAGATCTCAAATCTCTCCACGATGGCGAACAAAACAGAACCAGCGCGGCTGGAAAGCTGTAACCTTAAAAAAAATTGTTTGTTAAAAATCTTGGAGTGAAGGGAATACATAACCATATCGTACCTTCACACTGTCTCTCTGATTGGCTCGAAGTGGCTGTAACGGTTGCATTTTTCCAAGTTTCGGTGAAACGAAGTATAGCAGACCAAACTTTAAAAAAAGTATATTGAAGAGACTGAAAGGAGTTGTGTTCAACATTTTTCAACAAGACTGCTCTTAGGGCAAGGGATGAACACAAATATGAATCATCTTGTCCAGGTAATTAAAACAAGTGAATAATTTACCGACAAATACAATGCACTCTTGATGAAAAAAAATCATTACTGCAATAAATCATACGAAAGAGAAAAAAGTGCAGTTAATCATATTTCCGAGTTGCATTACATTTAATGAATTTATATTATGTGTCAATCTTTCTCTGGACCTCTAAAGTGTAGGGCTGCATTTTTTAGATTCTAGATGTTACAATGATGGATTAGACAACCATCTAAGGGGAGTCTGATCATACACATGGAGGTTACTGTGGACTATTGATCCCGATCGGCAAGGTAATGAGCCTGCAGATTCTGATTTCTAAGGGACACTGGATGCAACATTTTGCGCCCTCATCAATCAAAGATATAAAGACTTGCTGTGTTCTGAGCTTCAAGTGGACAAATAAACTGTTTTATAAACATAAGTAATTAACTTTTTTTTAAATTGATTAGTTCAAATGCTTGTGAGAGATTGCGAGCACGTCAATTAAGCAAAAAGCCATCTTTTCGCTTAAAAAACGCATTGCGTTGGAATGTAGGATCGTCGATTAGCACAAAAGATTAAAGATCGCATGAGCATCCTCGCTAAAAGTTGCTATGGTTATTCCGTGACGCAGGGCTGACACAACTTCCCCTAGGCCCTAACGAGACGTATACATTTCTCTTCGATTCTCAGTCATTCCAGTGTTCAAAGCTAGAAAAATTCGAATATTTTATGCTAAAAGTTAAATCATAAAATTGTTGATTAGTACAAAACGTAAAGATTGCAGGAGCTTCATCGCTAAAAGTTGATGTGATTATGCGGTGACGTATGGCTGAAACACATTACCCTAGGCCCTACGTCCGACGCATCTCAGTTCGCGCCAATTCTCAGATATTCCAACGTTCAAACAAAGCTAAGAGAATGCAAAAATTTCATGTTAAAATCACTCGAAGTTTTATCGATATTCGAACACATCCGGGAATCCGAGCACCGGTACGGCGATACGGCTAATGCTGTCTCACAGATGTTAATATCCAGATGATCCAGAGCGATCTTGCGCGAAACAGGGTGAAAAGTCTCGTTCCTTCATATTTCACATTATACCTGCGTCAGCGAGCACGAGGAAGCCCAAAATCGTCGGAAAGCAGCGGCACAACACGGCTACCGCGCACCGAACAAATTTGCATCCGCCAGCTCTGGGCGCTGCCATCTTACCGGAGACGTCACGGCTCTTGCAGGTAAGGTTACGAGTGGTCACTTTTGAGAACGAATAACGTGGAGGCAACCGGTAGAGGGGGGAGGGGGTGCCACTTCAGAACTTGCAGTTTATGACTCTAAAGGCCCATTCACACTCTTGCACCGAGTACGACCGAGAGGGACCAGACCGGCTTTAATCCTCTTGCGACGTCTTAGGACCGGATGCGATGCTGCGGAGCTGGTCCTAAGATGTCGCAAGAGGATTAATAACCGGTCTTGTCTCTCTCGGTCGTACTCGGTTGCAAGAGTGTGAACGGGCCTTTAAGCGCGATCCAAACCAACTCGTTTTTGTGCACTCGAAAGTCGTGCGCTTCCCGGATATTGCGTACTTCGTGATGTTTCTGCCGTTTCCGGTGCGCTTTCTGAGTAAGAAGCGTGCGCCTTGTTTAGGACGGTGCGCTTTCGGGCGAGCGGAAAGCATCTGCGCCCGACGGCGAAGAAACGCAGAGCCGGAATTGGTGCCTTCCGCCAATTGGCCGGGAGAGAATATGGGAGACGAGCGCCCTATACGTCACAGCGCGTTTTTTGTACGTATTCAGAATTTTTTTAAATCATCCAACTTATGCGCGCTCGGAAGGCGCAAGGAATCAGCGCCACGTCACGAAATACGCAATTTCCGGGAAGCGCGCGACTTTCGCGCGCACAAAAACGCGTGCCTCATTGGGCGGGACGAACTTCTCCGGTCGGGGTGAAAGAGCGGGAGTTTCAAATGTGGAGAGGTTGTGACTCCGACTAAATTACGTCTTGTGGCGTAAATATTGCTAAATAAATTATTTTTTCGCGGAAAATTTGTTTTGTGACATGTTTGTCCTAAATACGTTGTTTAAAAACACATTTTTTTTTCTTTGCAGTTACCTTTTGAGATTACCGAGAGAGCTACGTCATGCATAAACCATCCTCTTTTTTCTTAAATCATCTTGACCGAGGTTGCCGAAACCATTCGGCTACCGGCAACGACCATGAACTTAGTTTTCTCAGCTGACCCCCGGAGCCGGACGTCGTCGATATGCCGGTGCACTGCTTCCATGCCCGCCTACGACGATACGTCGTCGGTATACACCGGAAATTAGGTGCCTCTTAGCAGTTGGTGAGACAGGCTCGCCTTGAAGATAGTGAACAGGAGCGGAGGAGCGGCTAGAGAACCTACCCTCGCGGTGCGGGAGTAGGTTATGCCGTAGGGCACGTGCGGTTCTCTAGCAGCTCCTCCGCTCCTGTTCACCATCTTCATGGCGGGCCTGTCTCACTAACTGCTATGAGGCACCTCCTCTCCGGTGTATCTCCGGTAGGTTAGACAAGAGAAGGTAGGTATTGGCGGATCAAATTGTCGCCTGTTTCGTGCCCTCCAACAACGACGCGTACCTTCCAACAACGAGGACCATCCGAAACAAACAAGCCACTAAATTAACGATATCAGGGGATCAGCAAATACAGTATAAGTTAACCTTCCCAACTTAGAGCTTCTTAAGTTCGACGGTCGGTCACAAGATTGGCAACCATTTTGGGTGCAATTTCAACAAGCTGTCTATAACAATAAAACAATAACATCGTGTGATAGGTTCAGCTACTTGAGAACTTCATCAACGGGAGAAGCCATATCAGCCATTGTCGGACTTCCATCGACATCTACGCGCTACAAGGAGGCAGTTGACATCCTTACTGGAAGATTTGGCAGCGAGAAACGGCTAATTCAAGATCATATGTAGAAACTGCTTTGCACAAA
Organism: Ixodes ricinus; assembly: GCA_037355805.1. Taxonomy (NCBI): domain Eukaryota; kingdom Metazoa; phylum Arthropoda; class Arachnida; order Ixodida; family Ixodidae; genus Ixodes; species Ixodes ricinus. The sequence continues at coordinate 4,005 of JAZHYW010034929.1, read as the reverse complement.
ATGAACGTGGACATCTAAGTTTCTACGATAGCGTGCAAGCTCATGTAAGTGGGCTGAAGACTCTTGGGGTGAGTAAAGACTCCTGTTGTTATATGCTGCATCTTCTCCTAACGAGCATTCCTCTACCGGTATATAATTCTGCCTTATAGCAGACATATGATTCCACAAAAATGTAACGTCGACCAAGAACAAGATAACCAAGGAGCGCATGCACGCCATTCCCCGGGAGAAAAGCCAACGGCCTTAACGTCTTTACTCCTGATTTCCGAAGTTAAGCTCGAAAGCCGATAAAGAAACGTTCAACAATGCGAGACAAGATTTTCATGTGGTAAGAATTTCGAACACAAAGACTGAAAATAGTAGGTATCCCGCTGCAGAGATCGGACCAAATCTGTCAACATGAGCTACAGCATATGGATAGAAGAACGCCCTGCGTCGTTTGTAACTCTAAATAACACAAGACAGAAGTGTGCACCTCAAACATTACTTTAAATACAAGGAGCATCCTCCAGAAAAATGGCAGATGCTTTCGATGCACTCTTGCGAATTACATGTCCAAGAGCTGCAGAAGAAGAATTATATGTGAAGGTTGTGGAGGCCGCCATGCTCTGTAACGTGCGGCCCTGCCTTCAGAAACACCGATCAAGGGAAAGTGGTCCGAACGTCTCCAGTACAGCTAAAATCAACGATTGACGCTCCCAACAATATCGTGCTGTTGCAAACAGCCGAAGGATGGGCGTCTGGGATTGAGAACAATATGATTTCTAGTGTTCTGTTTGGTAGTGCTAGTCAGCAAGCGGTTATAACCGAAGACTTACCCCGTAAACTTGAGTGTAAGGTAGTGGGCAACGAACGACCATCGGTAGGATACTTCGGTGGCCACAATTAAGAACAAACGTTTCAAAGCGTCGTCATTACACTACAAAGCAAGCAGGATGGGCAAAACTACCACATTGAGGCCCTGGAAACTGGAATTATCTGTCATCAACAATTGCTCCAACCAAACGAAGAAGTAGCGAAGAACTGCATCGACTGAATTCTACAATCGCAGATACCACTAACAAGGAAGGACATTCTCAGCGACATTGCGAACGCCATTAAGGTACTGAACTCAACGACAATATGATCGCCATCAATACATCATTTGGATGAACTGTGCAGGGCCCAATGGCGCTAAGTGCTACCTTAGTGCAGTGTTCGGAAACAGTCCATAGAGTAATATAGTAAACGTAAAGAGTGGACACTTGGAGCCCTATGCGGTCGAGAGAAGTGCTCCTTTGTGTGATATTGTAGTGTGCAGACTACATAAGTATTTAATACATATATACATCTAAAAAGCTCTAAGCGGCCAAGTGGCGCAGCCGGTACGAACGTCGTTCCGAAGCTGTCTCGAGCTGCTCGTCTATTCATTCTCTTCTTGAGCCGGCTTGAACAGCCGGCGCAAATAGAGGAAGTGTCTTATCTTGGGCTTTGATGTCCCCCTACCCTTCCTCCCCTAGCTTGGAGCTTGGAGGCGGTGTGGCCAAGCGTTTTCTTTTTAACACTAAAACAACAGTGTCACGCATAGCTTTTTGGGGAACCCTTCCTTGAGGCCTGATGAGAAGGAGGTTGGAAAGGTGGTATTGTGGCTGAGTCCAGGTGGACGGGCTTGGCTCGGTCCATAACTACATCTCGTTCTTGGTTCTTAAGGATTGGGGAGGAGATCGAACAGTCATGCCTCTGGCGGCATGCTTCTGCTGTGTGGGCGACAAACCAAATAGTCTTGTTGAAAATAATCCCTGGAGAAGGGGAACTTATTTTCATCGTTCTTGTCCAGCTCGCTTGCCCCCTTGCATTTAATTGCATTATAATTCAAATAGTCTTGTTTGTTGTTGATCAGAGAATTCGAAGATGACGTTTCGAAGGCAGCTCCTCGTGCGTCCAAACCACTGGTCAAAGCGAAGCGCTCGTGCCCAGACCGTGCTAGGTGAGGTTTAATTTCTTTGTTTTGCTGTGTTACTAATCACCGGGCTGTGTGGACAACAAGCACAATGAAGCACTTCGTATAGTTCGATCTCCTGCCCAATAGTGTTGTGTTTCGTTTCAGTTCCGATATTTTAGCAAGCCGTTCTGTAAGCCAAAGAAAGGCAAGCGAATCCAAGCGAATCAATTTCGGGAACATGAATAAAGACGGTTGTCAGTTTACATAACCGGCTTCTTCTTTCTGGTTCAAAACACCAGACACAACAAATTGGCGACGAGCGATGCGTCCAACATGACAAGGTAACCCAGTGCCTCCTCATCGGATAGCCGAACGAGCAAGGAAGGTCAGTTCACCGGCTCCCGACGCTCAGAAAATTTTAAGCAGCGTGGGCTCAAAAGCAACATGGCGTCTGCTCCGCCTTTGCCGGTTTTCTAGCCCTTCGATGTCAGCTCGTCTCTAGCAACGCTCGGAGAACGGTGGCGACGTTGGATCGACAAATTCGGGAATCTGTTGACGGCGCTCAAGGTCAAGAATGCAAAGCAAAAGGAGGCTCTGTTGCTCCATTACATCGGTGAGGAAAACTACGACGTGTACGTGTCACTCGCACAGTTGATGGCAACCCCACCTAGCGTAACCACGGCAGTTACCACTACGGGACAGACCGGTCAAAGCGAAGCGGGAAGCACTTCTGGATCACCAGATGACTACGAAAAAGCAAAACAGCTGCTCCAGGACCACTTCACGCCGAGGGTTAACCGAGACTACGAAATCTTCAACTTCCAAAAACGACCCAATAAGATGGTGACACCATCGATGCCTTCTACACCCGCCTCCGTGCGATGGCAAGGCACTGTTCTTTTGCGGACACTGACGCAGAGATAAAATCGCAAATCATGCTCGGTACGACATCCACGAAACTACGACGTTTCGCGCTCCAGACCGACGAGACGCTCGAGATGATTCTAACACAAGGACGGATGTATGAAGTCACCTCGCGACAGCTGAAAGAAAGCTGAAAGAAGAGCCGTAGTCTGACGGATCAGGAGCGCAACTACTCACAGATCGAAAAAGAGACCCTGGCTGTCGCGTGGGCAATCGAACACTCCAATGTGTATCTGTATGGGACTCAGTTCAACCTTCACACTGATCACAATCCCCTGATAAGCATTCTGACCAACCCATCTGCGCGGCCATGTGCAAGAATAAAGCGTCTCTGCCTGAGGATTCAGCTCTACAACTTTGCAGTACATCACCAAAAGGACACAAAGAATCCATCTGACTACATGGCACGCCATCCACTGAAGTTCACTCGGAACGGTTACAGGACAGAAAAGGTTCCTGATGAGTATCTTCTGTTCCTTTCACAGGCAACGATACCAAAGGCGATGACGACAAAAAAAACTACAACTGAAAGAAAGTGTTTCAAGTGAGGCGCCAAAACAACGAGGACACGAGGAGAGAAGCAGACAGGACGAGGCGCACTTTCAACTGAACTTTATTTTAGAAAAACACAGAAACGAAGCTATGCCAAATGTGCACGTGCGCATGGGTAAGAAAAAGAAAAAGGAAAAAGACAGAACGAAGCTTAGCGCGTTTTCCTACGTGACTCGTTCATTTTGAAGGAACGTATACTCCCTATCAGATAGAGATAAAGATGGGGCGCTGACACATACATCGGTGCCACGAGCTCTTATGGTGAAGGCCTCCAAGATTTCGCGAGCGATTTTTGTTGCGCCGCTTCCAACAATTCTTGTTTCGTCAAACTTTGGGTCACACTCGCATCGATCGCAGTGTACTGCCAAGTGGCCAGGCGGGATTGCCTGGTTGACGCAGAGTGCTCCCTGATTCTATCATTGATGCACCTCCCCGTCTGGCCAACATACACTCTCCCGCAGGACAGGGGTATCTCATAGACGACCTCAGTGACGCAATCGCGGTACCGCGTCACGTGTTTCTTTTTGCGATCCCTTACAGGACAGAAAAGGTTCCTGATGAGTATCTTCTGTTCCTATCACAGGCAGCGATACCAAAGGCGATGACGA
>JAZHYW010034927.1:0-12434 GCA_037355805.1 Ixodes ricinus | reverse complement strand
GTGCACTGACTTTTAAACGAGCTGCTAAATATGAACAAAATGTAAGCGCGCAAACGAGCTGGTGTACATTGCACATGGTTGAAAAAAACCCGAGACTGCGGGTAAACGAAACAACACTAAAAAGTCTCTAACACAGCTGAACATTTTATTTTCCGAGACCTGGTTATATAGGCACTTCGATACAAAAGAAAAAAAGGGAGAGGGTGAGAACCCCAAAGAATGCCACTTTCCACCAACGTAACCTCTGACTAAACAACAAGGACAACAGACTCTTCGACAATGAACTTCTCTTATCTTTGACCCCTTGCTTCCCGACCGCTAAACACACCGATAACCTCAAGCCCAGCAGTAACACAGATACAAAAAGAAAAGAACGACCCATTGTTCCCTCTACCCGAAAACCTACAGACATAAACCTTGAAGGTCAGAACTTTTCACAGCCTAAGATAACGTCGAAGTTCGTTGTCCAACCCAAACGACGGCTTATTAACTGCGTTCCCGTGACCTAGTATTGTTAATGACTATTTTATCAACCGCTTATGGTCATCTTTTTCCCGCAACTCTACTGAAGTTAAATGCCACAACGGTACACAGTTCCTACTTTCGATCAGATGTTTATACACTTCGGAGTACGGGTCTTTTTTCTTTATACAACGTTTGTGTTCCGTCAACCGCTCATTTATACACCGTTTAGTTTGGCCAATATAACAAAGGCCACAATCAAAAGGTATCTTGTAAATGACACCCGACGAATATTCCACATCCCTTTCTCTGTGTTTTATCACTCAACCTGAAACAGTCGAGGCAAAAGGGGTCAAACGGCTCAATCTATAATCTGTAGAAAAGGCAGTGCCAACATTAAACCTGCTGGCTACCGCTTTGATGTTGTGAGAAATTTTATGAAAATAGTGAAGGACTACTCGCTTTGAAGGTCTAGGATTTTTTCTGAATTGACTTCGTTGTAAATATCATATACACCAACTGCTTTAAAATATGTTCCTGAGGACATCCAGCAACCTCGAAACGTTCTGTGAGACGACGAAGAGAAGAGCCAATAAAATGTGAGCATGACTTCTGTACTGTTGAATTGATGAGATTCCGAATTATCCCCAGTTTGACATGTTTAGAATGGCAGCTATTGAAAGGAAGAAGAGGTTTTGCTGCGAACTTTCCGTACTCCCAACAAAGGCCGGATTTAGTGCTAAGTTGAAGATCGAGATATTGTAAACGGTCGTCACTTGGTCTCTCTAGCGAAAACTTTAATTCGGGTGCTGCTTCGAACACCGCTTTCTCCAAAGAATCCGCTAAGAAGCCATCTGTGAAACAAACCAAATATCGTCTACGTACCTCCTCACCAGAATTTCCTGAGGGTACCTATGCCTAAAAGACTCTAAAAGACGAAGATCTAGGTCTCTTAGATAAATATCAGAAAGAGTTGGGGCTACTGCCGATCCAATGCATACACCCTGTTGCTGGATGTATCTTTGACCGTTATGTTTTCTGTGAGACTTTTTAGTGTTGTGTCGTTTACCCGCAGTCTCGGGGTTTTTTCAACCATGATAAATATATAAAGCAGATGTACGCTGTGTTATGTAGTTCCGAATCGAAAGACTACTGCGCCACCCACTGGATCACTTGGAGGTTTATCGTTGAAAGAGCTCCACGTTGGGGTGGTGTTTGGGAGCATATGGTGGGATCGGTTAAGAGTTGCCTGAAAAGAAACATCGGCAAAGCTGCGCTTGATGTCGATCAGATCAAAACTGCACTAACGGAAGTTGAGGCTGTGATCAACTCTCGACCAATGACGTATGTCTACTCCGAACCAAACGAACCAAATGTCTTAACTCCTGCTCACTTCCTTTGTGGTAGGAGGCTAACCACATTACCTCATCATAAAAGAAGGAGACGTGACATCCACTCGAACGGAGTTAGTTGGGAAATGGTCACACCACCAGCGATTGATGAATATATTTTGGAACAGGTGGGCTAAAGAATATATGTATAACCTGCGAAGTGCCCATGCTCGTAGGCCTCAATCCAGCAGCGGTCTCAGTGTTGGTGATGTCGTAATTGTGCATGACGACCACGTTCCTCGATTGTTTTGGAGAACCGGCAGGATTCTGGAGTGTTTCCCAGGTCGGGACGGAAATGTGCGAGCCTGTAAGATAACATTGTGTAACGGCTCAGAGGTCAGGCGCCCTGTTCAGCGTCTATAGCCAATTGAGATGAGCTGAGCTCATCTGCGGGGAGGATGTTGCGGACATAGTTTCACGCGCCACCTCGGTCTACTGGCTCGTATACCACAAATCACTTGAGCCGCGGCGAGGGGGCACGGAGTTCGGAAACCCGACCCGAAGACGGCGAGTTTTCGGAGTGTTTAGTCTACGTGGTCGGCGTAGTGTTTCATGACCAGGAGAGAGAGAAACGGGGGAATTTCTGGTTGCCGGGGTGTGGCTCGGTCTCTTTGTGTTGGGTCCTCATAAAGGAAAGACGCGGTTAACGCGTCTTCAGCTCGAAATCGTCTTTGTAGCAATGTAACTTTCAGTGTGTACGTTTAATAAACAGTTGTTCAGTTCGTCCAATCTTGTTCTACAACAGGATCCTCAATCCTTTGGGGGGTGTGCTTGTTGGTTTAGATCGTGAAACTTCCAGAATTCCGTTTGTCTTGCGATGTAAAAATGCTGAAAAAGATTTTGTGACAGGTTTGTCACCTTGTTTTTTTTAGTGATTTAGAATAGCTGTGGGCAACACCGGAGCCCAACGCCGAGCACAGCACCTCATGTGGCAAGCACCAGCAAAAAGATGTAAAAGAGGGTTAGCAGACAAGGCCCATCATGTAATCGATGCCACCAGCTTGACAGCCCCCAAGACCACGTATTGTATGCAATAAATCAGTTGTCGTCGTTAACCAGTCTCGACCACGACATGCCGGCAGCGGTGGGATCCAGTGTTGCCATAAGAAGAACAAAGGCTATAGAAAAATGATAGGAGACGAGTGTACATTGCAGTATGCTGGTCTGCTATTTGTATTGCCGCCACCAACAGCTTGTCAGCTACCCTTGAATAGACCCTTTTCAAAAGTGTGCACCATCTATACTATGTGCACCCTGCCGGACCAATCAGCCGCCTCCCTCTTATCACCCAGTGATGTGATTGCTGCGCCATTTTTGTCAAACTGCGCCAAAGTGCTTATTCTGCTACACTTGCTACATTTGACCAAAATGTGAGGAATTTGCGCCAACATTGCACCAGAACTAAAAGGGCAACTCCACTCAAAAGTCGACCTTATCGAAATGACTTGACATCGCTTTAGGGGGTCAAAATACGGTCATACCCAAAATATCACGTCAAACCGACGCCGCATTAACGATTAAAACCAATATTAAAAATGTTATCCCGGCTTGGTTAGCGGCCCGACAGCGGGTGAGCAATGCTGGAACCGGGTGAGCTAGTGAAGCAACACTGGGCAGTGACGTAGGTTTAGTCCTATGCTCTCTTACGGACTTCGAGGACGCTTCGTTTCCCGTGGTATTTTTTTATTCTGTTGACGGCAAGAGGTGTTTACCGGGTTATCCTGTGCTGTCCTATTTTTATTTGTGTTCCTTGAAGTTAATTTAACTGCATCATAGCTTCCGCGACCGCGCGGAAGAGAACGAAGTGGTGTTGCTCGCTCGCGTGTGTCGTAGAGCCGGAGAGACTCGCCGGACTCGAGCTGGGCAATGCCCAGCACGACTTGCAGGGCTGTGGGTTGCAGCAACAATCCGGTGCGAAACCCGGAGCTGCAGTTCCACCAGTTTCCGAGAGATGAGAAGAGTCGCAAGGTGTGGGTTGATGCCGTTCGCCGGACAGACTTCGGAAGACCGTGGACTCCGAGCTCCAACGCGAAGCTCTGCTCCGAGCACTTTGCGCCGGACAGCTACGCACAAGATCTGCGGCTGCTGTCTGCCGCGGGTTTCTCAACGAAACACGCGTCTTTGAGGAAAGATGCGGTTCCCTCGCTATTTGCGTATTGTCCACCGGCTGCTCCATCACGAGCGGCCTACAACAAACGGCGCCGAATCGAGGTACGATCCTTTCCGCGCGTACAATATAGAGTGACTATGTGCATTGACTTATTTCTGTCGTTTTCGTTTTTGCGTAATAGACTGTGAACGAAGCCCTAGCTGCCAGAGCGAGCGCTGCGGCTTGCGCCCCACTGGCGGATGTCTGCTCTACGCCAGAGGCTGCCAACGAAGGCGACGCATTTGCAGCCGGGACGAGCGCCCCACCGGGAGACGCCTCTACCGCAGAAGCTGCCCAAGGCGGTGTCACGGAGCTCGACAACGCGATGGACCTGGATGAAGGAATCGCTGCCGGGCCGAGCGCCGCGGCTTGCACCTCTCCCGGGAGTACCTCCAGCCCAGAAGCTGCCGGAGTCGTGGAGCTGGACGGCACGACGGACGTCGCTGGGCCTGACACCGTTGAAGCCAGCGTCGCAACCAGCGTCGACGCAGCATGTAGCGACATGGGTACGAAGCGTACGAAGGATTCCTGAATGACTAAGGCTATACGCACGACGGCGTGCACCTCGACCGTAAAGTGCTACATGCCAAACGCGGAACTTTTTGATTTGGTTCTTGTATGAAACCAACTGTCAAAACAAGATTTCGAAGCTGGGGCGTAGCGCGGTGGTAACGCGTCAGCCTCACACGCAGCAGTCTCGGGTTCAATTCCCACTGTGGGTGGGTTTTTTTACTCTCATATTTTGTTTTGTTGAGACATTTGGCTAAATGTCTAAGTCTCGTTTTAATAATATCCTGCCCCCTGTCAAAAGAAAATATTTTGCGTAGCATGCTACAATTGGGCACAGATATGCACATGCAAGGCAAATATTTAGGAAGGTGTTCTTATCTAAGGAAGTTAATTGCTCTGACATTGCAAAGTGTCCCTTTGCGATCACGGTTTCTATTGAATGTGAAACCCTCTGCAAAGCAGTTTTTGTTCAGTGATAGGTTTGCCTGTATCATTAGAGGTAGCCTTTTCGGTTTAGTGTAATTCCGTTTTATGTCGAATAGAACGCCCTCCCCACCCCAAACAAAACAACACCAAAAAAATCTGAAGTAATTTATTGTGGTGTTCTCATTTGAACATAATCATTTAGCTATCGTATGAGTTCGCAAAACACAGCCTGGGAGGTTATGTTGAAACAGCCTTATGTGAGCCGAAGATTTTCACATCACCTTCAATGATGTACGTTTATCTTGCAATTGCTCATGAGATGTTCACTGTTCCATGTTAAAATTACAGGAACACAGATGCCAACAGCAATCTGCTGTGGCAGAGCAGTGGTGGTCTCAGTAGTGCATAGCCACAAGTGCGCAGCCTTACTAGCATCACGAGTCGACTGCTCAGACAAGTCGTCGCAGACAATGCCTGACCTGATCGACACTTCGACAGAGACCTCAAATTCGGTCCCTGGTATGTCAAGGAAAGCAGCTTTCGCCCTATGTATTTGTCCACTTGCACTAAAACATATGCTTGGTTTCTGACATGATTGTGTTAAGCCAGCACAAGGAAATCGCAGACTCGTGACATCAAGACTCTTGCTAGGGCCTTGACATTTTAGTCGTAATTGAGTGCATTTCATGGTGTCTGAAATGAGCATACGTGCTAGGCATTCTTTTGAGCTGAATCTGTAGTATGCATTAAATGTTTTTAGCTCGCATTCTTGGCAAACCTTCTCCAAAACCTTACAAAATCTATCCCGAAACATTTTCTTAATTTATCCAAACCCTAATGGAAATCTGCTAAAAAATGTGTGTTTACCGACTGTAATTGGGCTCTGCATTGGCACAACGTCGGGATTGTTTGTATTCTGTCGGCAGCGATGGTAAGAGCATACAGACGTTCAAGACATCGTCTGCATCATCGTCGCCATTGTCGACGTCCAAGATGTATTTCGATGTGGAAGACATCTTCAGCGTCGACGCCGTCTTCAAAGTTGTTGTCTTCGAAGTTCAACATGTTAGACGACGAAGCAGTGGTTAACATGTTTGACGTAAAAAAATGTTTTCAACGTCTGGATGTCGGTAACAATACTTGAACATGGACGACGTCTTGGAGGTCGAGGATGTGCTCGACATGAATAACGACTTAGACGTTGAAGACATCTTCAGTGGCCGAGTCTGGTACCATATTAATATGTTTGTGATAAACACTGAGGTTACCGAATAAACCTTCGTGCTCGCCGTCCGGTGAGCACAATGCTCTGTGGTCATGCTGAGTGGTTAGGTGAAGCGGGGAAAGCATTCCTTTGTGCACCCCGGATGCATTGTGTGCATTGGTGGAGCTTTAGAGTGCTGAATATACACTTGAGGGTGCTTTGTGTGTGTTACGTGCTGCAATTCGCGTTTTTGAATCCTCTGCAAACTTTTTGCTTCGGATTAAGGCGTCCGCGAGTGCGACCATTTGAGGAACAGCAGCAGGGACTTTGGCTGCGAACATTACAGCGATAGAAATTGAAAGTATGAATGCCCTAAAGATTGCATGATACAGCGAATGAACTTACGATTCCCCTGAGGCTTTTCACGGTTTTAGGCGCAGTACATCGAGAGTGTATTTGTCGTTTATAGGTCATCCAAAACAATAAAACAAGATATGAACAGGGATGCACGAAATAAAAGCAGTGCTGGAAAACGATTGAAGATGGCTCCGGCTTTAAGATTTTTATAAAAGTTAATTAGGTTACCGTGCCTATGGGTGTGCCTCTTATCAAGAACCGAAAACAGTAGCGTTGAAGCAGGCTCATTGCAAGCGCAAATCGGTCGATTCCAAGGTTTGAAATTGATGCATGAGCTTGCTTTGGAATTGGACATTGATGTTGAGTTCCACCTTTGATGTGCAGTCATTCGCAAAATAAGATGAATGCAGTCGCGTTGCGATGGTAAACAATTCAATGGTTCTTTGCAGTCACGCCAGAGATCCCGATTCAGGAACACCGATAAATATAAAACTGCTAAAGAGAATGAGCAACCTGTGAAGAATAGCTCCCAAAAAGTGCCATGCTGAAATAGCGATTCTTAGAAAGAAACTTGTTTTCACCTTGCGGGCATATCTCATGTTGACTGACGGTCGGGCTATGAACTCGGCGCCCGTTTCTTTCACGAATGTTGCGAGACACTCGAGAGGATGATGTTGGTCAAAAGCTTTTTCGGGTCACTGAAGCAAACCCACTGCCGCTGCAGGTCCTGGTCATGAAACTCGACAAAGCCGGAACCGCACTCGCCTTATCATATTCCGCTCACGCTACAGAGCTCCTCCGATACTACTCTACGCTTTCGGTTGTTGCTGGTGCATCCTACGACCAAGCACATGGTCTTCTGATGACGGCTGGATTGTCGTCATTGAATCCAGTGGCTCTAATTTAATCTCAAGAATTGAAAAGAGGAAAAAAACTGCGAACGAACAAAGAGTGCTCAGAGCAACATGTGCATCCAAAGGTGGCCGATGCGACTCATCCGTGTCTTCCAGATCACCTAATAGCCTCGTCCCACTAGAGCTACAAACACCAATTTTTGTCTGGCGACACCACAAAGTTCCGTGTCGCTGATGATGTCCCACTGTAGCTGTAGCAACCAACACCCGTGATATACGCCGACAAACAATCGACGACGGACGAGTCCTTGTCTGTCGTTTGATTTGAAGCGCAGCTAGCAGTCCCACCGAGGATCTTCTCTCGGACACAAACTTATCCTCCTCGTCCGCTTGTACCTGCCTCTCTTCCCATCCTTCTACCCTTCCTCCTGTTCCTCCGGCAGTCCGGCAATGAGTCGGTGCTGGAAATAATCGCCTACATTTCATCTTGTAGACTGTCGACTCAAGGAACGTAACTCAGCGTGGATCTGCGCTGTCATCGACAAGAAGGCACCGCGGCAATTCTGCTATCAGCAAACGGTGACAACTGGAAGGCGTGCCTGGAAGCGTGACGTCAACCGACGTCAGTCCTGGCGCCTACTAAAGCGACCGTCCCAAGGCACCCGATGGCAGTCCGGCGATGAGTCGGTGCTGGGAATAATCGCCTACATTTCATCTTGTAGGTAAGAAAGCGATGTCAACGTAAAACGTTTGACTGTATTCTGCTGGACTGCCAATTTGCTTGTTTTGTTCTTCTTTAAGTGTAAAATGTCTCAGACAACTGAATGTTTGGCGTGCCTTAAAACTTTGACTAGGGATGCCCTGAGTATTAAATGCGTTGCATGTGAAAACATTTACCACGTAGGAAAATGTTCCGGAACGACAAAAACATCATATAAAAGCATGACTGCTGAAGCTCTAAAAACCTGGCATTGTGCCACGTGCAAAACGCACACTAGGCGATCAAGCAGTCAGTCACCAGGCGACCTGGTGACTCAAGATTCCCAAGACTGTAACTTGGTATCTGTCATGACTAGGATGTCAGAGATAGATAAGAAATTGACTGATGTACTCGGAAAGATAGAAAGTGTAGAAAAATCGCTTAGCGCACAGTCGAGCAAAGGCGACATCATGATGGAAAAAATAGAGAACCAAACAAAAACAGTGGAAGGAATGGAAAAGAGCTTGAATGAGCTCAGCACTAAATATGATGAGGTTCTCTCAACGCTAAAGACGCAAGAAAACACAATGAAGGAACTGAAAAAGAAATCAGATGACCTAGCAACCAGGTTGGAACAGAGTAACAGTGAAATCGTCGAGCTCAGAAGTGCGCTAAACGAGGCTGAAATGTACTCTCGTAGAAAGAATATAGAGATTCACGGCATAAAGCAACAGCGGCACGAAGATATAACGAAGCTTGTTCAGGAACTCGCATCAAGACTTGAACTTCCAGTTCCCGCTCCCGAACAGATTGAGGCTGCACACAGGCTCAAAGCCAAGGAAGGAAAAGTCCCTCCGATCTTGGTTAGGTTCAAGGAAAAAGCGAGCAGAGACTTGTGGACGGAGAAAAGGACAACACTCAGAGCAGAAGGAATCTACATTAACGAAAATATAACCAGAGCTCTTCGGAGCCTGTTTTGGGAGACAAAGAATGCGGCCAAAGAAAAGTCATATAAATTTGTATGGATGCGTAATGGTAAAATATTTGTAAGGCAAAAAGAGAATGCTGCTTCTATCCGAATTGAAAATGTGAGAGACCTGAACAGAATTCGTTAAAATGGACAACTCATTTCAATCATTCCCTGACTGGGATGACTTTATAGAACGTACTAAAACAGATTATGAAAGTAACTCTTTCACACTGTTACATATTAATATTAGAAGTATGCAGAAACACTGGGATCAATTGAATGTCTACTTGTCAGACAGGTTGAGTAGCCTAGATGTGTTAATATTGACCGAAATCAATGTTGATGAGGCTGCCTGTTTAGGATACAAATTAAATAATTTCAGTTCACATTATCTTTGTCGTGAAAAACGTAAAGGAGGGGGTGTTTTGATGTTTGTCCGGGATGACTGGGTGTCAGAGCGCCTGGAGACAACGTTTGCTACTGCAGAAGTGGTAGTAGCATCAATATACCGACAAAATGAGTCGTTTACAGTCTGTGCTGTGTACAGACCTCCAACCTACAACGTAGCTCCCTTCTGCGAAGAATTCAGTTCTCTCTTAAAAAACTTTAACAATAACCCTCACCTGATTTTGGCAGGCGATTTCAACATCGACGCTAAAAACCTTTCTAGAGGTGGATCATCGGAGTACCTAAATATAATAGCTGAATTTGGATTGGAAAATACTATCCAAGACTATACGAGAGAGGAATGTTTAGGGGATAGTATAACGAGAAGTTGTATCGATCATATCATTGTAAGAGTAAATGAAATGAGGGTATTATCTGGAGTTATTAAACAAAAAGTTGCTGATCACTACTTTATAATAACAACACTACTCCAAGAAAAGGATGGTGATAACTCGTCATGTGGAAAATGAAAATGTAATTATTTTAGACAACAGAAATATTGACAGATTAATTCAAGCTTATGATTGGAATTTGCTTACCGAATATGACCATATCACTGCTTACCAACACCTAAGAGATAAATTCCAGGAAATATATTCGAAATCAAGAAAAACAAAAATACTCAAGAAAAGAAAAGATAAAAATGTATGGATTGATAAAGATATAATGGAGCTCTGCTACTCAAAAGACAAGCTTTGGGAAAGATGTAAACAAAACCCAGGTAATCAGGTTCTGAGAGAGGAATTCCGAAAAATGAGAAATAAAGTAACAGCAACGATACGGTTAGCAAAAAATAAATATTTCCTGAATGAATTCAAAGGATGCAAAGGCAACTCTCAAAGAACCTGGGAACTTACACGACAGTTAGCTGGTCTGAAGGCAAAACAAAACATTGATGAAGCAATCACAAAAACTTTTGGAAAAACAACAGATTTTCGAGCACTCGGAAACGCTTTCAATCACACGTTTATTGATACTGTACAAAGTTTAAGAAACATGATAAATAAAAGTGAGGAGTCCGTTGTCGACACTAAAACTAATATGACATCAGCGTATTTGCCTTTGATGACTGAGTGCGAGCTAGAGGAAATACTTTCTGGTATGTCTTTACTGAAGCCAGCCGGTCATGATCTAATACGAGTGCGGGACCTTTACTGTAATTTCGAGAAATTGAAAAATGCTTTACTTGCGATTCTTAATGGCATATTTGAAAGCGGAAATATTCCAGATGGGATGAAAGTGTCTATCATCAGACCAGTATACAAAAAGGATAAAAAAAGAACTGAAAAATTATAGGCCAATATCAATACTTCCAGCTCTAACTCATATCATGGAAAAGCATTTAGCGAAAGTGATGACATCATTCTGTGACAAATTCTCTTTAATACACTCTTCACAATACGGGTTTCGCAAACAAAAAAACACGACTTTGTTGATGGAAAAATTTTCAGACATCATTTATCACTCGTTAGACAATAATCAAATCGCTCTTGCACTGTTCCTTGACCTATCTAGAGCATTCGATACCATAGACCATTCAATTATGCTAGCTAAATTATACAGAATGGGTTTCAGGGGACCATTTTATACACTTTTGAAAAATTATTTCAAGAACAGATTTCAAATGGTGAAGCTTAAGGGTCAAATAAGTGACCCAATTCAAATGAAATTCGGTGTTCCACAGGGATCAACTCTGGGTCCTTTACTCTTTAACATTTATATTAACGGGATAGGTAATCTGAACCTTAAATCAAATCTATTCCAATACGCAGATGACACAGCCTTAATACTACCACACGAACAATATAATCTTGCTGCTCCGATTTTTCAATGTGATATAGTGGAATTAATGAGTTGGTTTAAAAATAATTATATTTTTGTCAATAGCGACAAGACTAAACTGATGTGCTTTAGAAACCCTCATAAACATGTTCCATTTGATGTTCCTATATTTCTTCATGATCGATAGTGTCATCAGTGCAACTGCCAAAGAATGGAAAATGTTAAAACAACACCCTATCTTGGTCTGCATTTCGACGAACATGTTACATGGGGTAATCACATTGAACAAATTACACAAAAACTTCGTGTTGTCTCAGCATATCTTTATAAGCTGAAAAGTGGATGTGACATCAATTTGAGGAGAGGAGGTGTATCTTTCATTGGGGGAATCTGCACTCCGTTACGGTATTACAATATACGGAACATGCGCTAAATACAAACAACACAAAATCGATAATATCATAAATAGATGTGTTAATAATATAGTATATGGGTCTAAATATGAGCCTCTTGAAACTGATGAAAGAATGAATGCAGTTGGAATATTATCTTTCGAAAATGTATTTAAATTTGTTGTTTTAACCAGCCACTATTTCTCCAGTGAGTTCAGAGACATACCAAACAGAATAAAAACACTCCGACACACAGAAACCTATGCCATTCCAAAAATATATACGAACTACGGAAAAAAACAAAGACAGTATTATGTTCCTGAGATATTTAACAACTTACCTAAAGATCTCCTTAACCTGTCATCCAAGAAGCAGATGAACAAGAAGATAAAAGAGTGGTGTTTTTCTGTCTAGTGATGTAGTGAACGATAAAAGATGTACGTAGATACTGATTTGTGGAATTGTTTGTTTGATGTTTCTTCGGTTACCACTGACTGAGTTTATTATTGCATTCGATGTTACTTATCGCATAGACTTGTTATTAGTTCGTTACCACTGACTGATTGTTTTTCATTGTTGCATCTGTTGTTGCATTTCGCGTTGAATTTTGTTAATAGCACGTGAACTCTCGTAGCTGCCTGTACTATTTTTGTACTTCTTTTTATCCTAATCATATAGGTTGTTAAGTGCCGTATGTGCTTGTGATTCATTTAATTATGAATTATATTTATGTCTACAATATAAAAATAATTACTGCCATGTCCCGCATACAAGCGTTCTACGCTTAAGC
>JAZHYW010034924.1:0-28276 GCA_037355805.1 Ixodes ricinus | reverse complement strand
ATCGAATGACGTTTCATCGACAGCTCAGATGAGCTTTCCATATTAGCTTATATTTTTTTTCTTGTAATGAGCCACCCCTGAATGCATCTGCGAAGTGACGTGTACGGGTGGGACAGGTGGGTTAACATTTTTGTAATGAGCCGCCGCAGACTGTCGCCACGAAGCGGCGTGAAGGGGTGGGCTGCGTCGGTAAGCACGCGCCTCAGAGATACAAGCGCGACAAAATGTCCCTAAAGCGTGCATTTCGCGTAACGAGTAACGATGAAACGTTAGTGTCGATGAAATGTGTCTACAAAACGATGTATAAACGAATGCGTGTTTTCACAAAACGCCGAGAGAATAAGAAAGTCATTATTCTACCTGCAGTTGTCGCATGATCGTAGAGAGCTAATGGCAGCGACTGCCGATAGAATTTCGGGGAAATTATTCTACCGGCTGCTAGAAAATAGAAACTGCCTAATTATAGAGGTAATCCGAAACGGAACGGTCAATTGTTGCAAAGGAGTTGGTTGCAGTGCACTTACGATGAAAATACCGGACTTGAAATATGTAATCCGAGATACCATCATCATCATTTATTAAACCTTGAAGACCCTTGCGGGCATTACACAAGGTGGGAGTAACTGCTGAATAAACATTATATAAAGGAACAAACGAAAAAGTGGGTTACATGCTGGAAAACATTGTTATATAAAGCAGCAAAAACAGAAAAAAGATAAACACTCAAAACATTTTAGGGAAAAACAGCTGATTAAACAGGTATATCTATGTTGACACGGACACTGCGGAACCACACAAACACAGAAACGAAAGGAAAGGGGTCCATGAAGATTCAACACGATGTGGCAGAAGCAGTAATTTGCCGAACCGAACACTAAACAGATCACAGGAATTTTTTGGGCTTTTTCAAGAAATCGTTTGTTGCCGATATACGCGAGAACTTTTCAAACACTGAAAATCTTGGTACACTCAAATACGTTGTCGCGGACGAAATCTACAGCAGCCCCGCTGGTCGCAGCACAGCACATAAGAAACTATAGTAGGTTACAGGTTAAGAAGGTAGCGGCAAATTCCCCTCAAAGGGAATCATATATCCCTCCGCCACCTCCGCATCCAATAGCGTCCCATCGTTTCCGTGACGTTGCGGCCAACGCGCGAGGAGGGTGTTGCCTTTCTGTACATATTTGCTTTATCTTTCGACTTTGACTAAGCATTGTGGAAGCCACGAGAGGAAGATTAGAGTTCCCCCCTCCCCTTCGATGGAAACAAATCCGACTTTCGATGATGAGCTTCCTCCTCCGATGGATACAAAGGCTGCTTTCAGGGGCTCGGTTCCCCCTCCAATGAATACAAAGGTCGCTTTCTTAAAAAGTGGGGGTCGAAGACAAGTTGGCACCACTCTGTGGCCTTTATCTATCAATTGAAGCGGAACAAGGAGCGTTTCCAGTGAACTCTTCTTTCTACTGTGGAGGGATTTGAAACGGGCGCATCACGCTTGTGGGAGGAGCTTCAACTACCTTCTTGACTTGTAACCGACTATTAGCCCGGAGAAGTTCGCGTGGCGCCCCCTTACGGCGAACCGGGGTGACGTCACGGCGGGGACAGAATTTTTCCCCGACTCTCCCCGCTCGCCCTGTGGATGCTCTGACGAGACGTTAGCCGTCGACGCGCTCGCTTCTATTTAATTTTTTTGGGCGTACTTTTTGTAGGAAGTGTAAATTTTTATATGTGGCTTTATTGAGGTATGGCCTGTATCTGCAGGCGAAACTTCAACCAATATTTCAGGCATGGTTAACAGGGCAGGCAACGCATGAATCGCAGCTGGTATATGAAAATGAAGAAATATGTCCACATTTGCAGGAGCCTCACTCAATCTCATACAATATATGTTGCTGATGGTCTGAATGAATTGGCGGGTTATGTACACTATTTTGCGTTCTTTTTGTATCTCTGTTTTTAAACAAGATCGCCGAAGCAGAAAAGCTGCATGCTGCTCGAGCAGCATGTTAAATACAGTCTGGGCCATGGAGAGAATCACAAGTGAGACAGCCCAGGTACAGGGGCAAAGTAAAGAAAGAAGGAACTTTTATTTATATTCGTTGCTCGCATTTGTCGTTTGCTACACTCTAAAAAAAGGGTATCACCTTACACCCTTTTGTCCCATATAATACACCCCAAAACTTAATTTCGACGTACAGCGCCTTATAGTCGAACAGACGGCCCCAAATTTTACGAGGGGCTTGATAAAGGTGCGATGTAACTTTTTAAATAGCTAAATAACGTATCAATGTCCACACAAAGAAAACACTGAGTTTTTGCGGTAGGGCCAAGAAAACCCCGATTATATTTTTTGTAGTCAGTAACACGTACATTAGCTATTTTAATAAGTTGTACCACACGGCTATCAAGCCCCTCGTAAAATTTTGGGCCGTCTGTTCGACTATAGGGCGCTGTACGTCGAATTGAAGTTTTGGGGTGTATTATATGGGACAAAGGGTGTAATAATACACCTTTTTTTCTAAGAGTGTAGATTCGGATAGTATTTTAATGGACTACACTGGTGGTATCTCTGGACTTGTTTATATCATCCCTCAAGTATTGTACAACAAACGCAAGCGAAAGTGTCTAGCTCGTTCCTATAAAACAAATAGGGCCTATAAAACATACGCAGAACCAGCGCGTGCAGAGTGGCACGCGCAGAGCCGAGACCGCGAGCTAATTTGCCGACCGCCCAAAGGCCCTTGATATAAATGCCATTTCAAATGCCTGCAAAGCGGGATGTAATATTCTCCTAAATCATGAACATGCAAGGAACATAATTCACTCACGCCATTGCTTCACCGACCCCTCGCAAGATTGCCTTGTGCCGTGTGGACCGACTGGGAGGTTCAGCGGTGGAATTGCCTCCGCTGATAGTTTTCGGAATTGGAAACCCGATTATAAAGGTAAAAGTGACGAGCAGGCGTATAATATGTACGGAAGCACGTCAATATCGGCCTAACCCAGCGTCTTGTGCACCGGGTAAACTGAGTTCCCGCTCCTCGAAGAGCTTGCCCCCCCCCCCCCCCCCCGGCACACAACCCCAAATGAGGAAACCGGTGTAGGGAAGCCAGCCGGATGCGAGATCGCGGAGCGGCGTCCTCTCCCTGACGTCACGGTACACCTCACCCAATCAGGACGCGGCGACCGCAGCGACGCTTGTGTTCACTCTCGGGGCTATTAGGCCGGGAAGCAGACATTCCGAGGTCAGAAAAAGCTACTACGTCATCCGTGAAACCTTTACCACATCACCACGCTCCTGCCGTTACTTGCGCCCACACAGCGGAATTGAGGGATAAAAAAGCCTTCGGTTCATTGGTCCGGCGACTGCGCACCTTCTTCCAGGGTTTCAGCTTATGGAGAGAAAGAAAAAGAGTGGAGTAAAAAAATAGCAGCTCCTTCAAGGCCAATAGGGGGCGCCTTCTCAAAAGGCTTATCTTCCAGGGGCAACCGAACAATGAACTCAACGAGAGGATTTGTCACTTACATCCTCTTGAAAGTTCGACCCAAAGTTAATAGTGCAGTGGATGCTATCCGTGGCTTTGGCCTTCAGGCAGGTGCCGTGCTCTGCCTTATCTCTAGCTTGGAGACTGTAGTTACGTGATCCTACGCTGAGACCCATTTGGCATAAGACAAGCATAGCGTCCACTCTACTGTTAATACCGAGTGAACAGGATAGCTCCATACTTCCTAAGAAACTGCTCAACCCAAAAAGTGACCCCCAAGGGGAATCCAAGCACAAGCTGACCGGGGCGCGTGGATAGCGTGGCGGTACACTGATACACCTAGAGGTTTTTAAGCGAGAGGAGGATGCTCATTGTCGGTGTACAAGTACACTGGCTGGGTAACGGAGGGTGCATCTCTCAGGAAAAGGGTGTATCTGCGCCTGATGCACCCGACAACGCCCCTTTTTCTAAGAGCGTAAGTGAAGCGTTTTCTTTTTTATCAGCAGTCGCGAATAATTACCGGGTAAACGCTTACTTTATACTGGAAAATCGATCTCTTTAGTCATTTGGAATAACCTCCGAGTAACGTCGTTACTGAAAAGAAATCGGTGAACTGGTAATATTCTTTATTGCGGAGGTGTTCACTGAAGAAAGTAGTGCCATAAATAGGACAAGTATAAAAGGCTAAAGAGCTGCCAACGGGTCAGAAAAGGCTATGTTATAGTCCGACGTTGAGCGTAGCAAGTACCGCTTAGCCCAGCGCACACAGATACTGATTGGTCGCAGATATCGAGTTCCTGGTCGCCGATCAATGAAAGGCGCACGTTCTGCGCTACGCTTCTTTAGCTGCGCTCTACGTCGGACTATAACAGAGCCTTAAGTGGTGTTGTGTGCATTCGTGTCCGTCTTAAATTTGGTTGTTATTTGTGTGCGATCACTGTGAATGGTATTTCCGCTATGTTAGCATAGGAGTTGCAACGTGAAATGTGTGTGTTTGACGAAGGTACCAGAAAGCAATAGCTGCGCAAGCGAACAAAATATTTTGTTGCCTTTGAATTGGGCTGATAGCTAGCACCACCTGGTTATGCTAAGTGAAATTAGTCTGCTTGAGCTTGCCAACTGGTGGTAACCGATTTAAGCTTGTTTCGCGTTTAGCGACATTCTCTTGTTACCGTGGTATCAGTCAGGTAGGTGGCAGGCTGCTGGGTTTAGCTCGTTTGAGAACGAGTTTCAGTATCGCGATTCGTTTACCACTCTTTTGTAAAGTGTTGTGCTGAAAAGGATTTGTGACGTGAGAAATATCAAAGGTAAGCCGTGAAGTGCGCGATGTGGAAGTGTGTCGGTGTTGACATGGAAGTGTTGATGACGTGAAGCCTGTGTTACTGATATTGAAACGTAAATTTCCTGACTGGCGCCAGAAGATTGCTTCGGCAAAACATACCACTTATTATAGGCTCGTGTTACCTTCTTATCGACTGCTCGTCGTGCCTCGAAACCTGCAACTTGTTTCAACGTGGTTCTTCGTGCTGCCACTGAGAGGCCGCCAGTGCTGCGAGATATTTGCTTGTCCGAAAACCACGCTAACTTCTTTCCGCTGAATCGCGGCAGCATTCCGTGTAAAAACCGACAAAATGCGTAGCCTCCTGACGTCCTTGTCAGCCTTATATTGAGCTCGATTCACTCAATTCGCAGCCGCCATATTGCCGCGTGCATGACCGAAAAGAAACGCTTCTCCATGGCGTTTGTAGTGGGTCGTTGGTGTGGGACCCGCGCAGCTCGAGTTGTCGGTAGGGGCATCGGCGGTATAGGTGCGGTTGACTTCTCCGCAGCGCTGGCACAAAGGGCGTCGTTCGACCGTCCTCCACACGTCGGTCTTTTTTGGTGGAGGTTGTTCCTGGCGGACGCATTAGTCCCGTTCTTCATGACATCGCGAGTACTGGGGTGCTGGAGGTTCATTATTTGGAGGCGCCAAATGCAGGCGAGGTGGCGGTCGTCGGCGGGCCACTACGGCGCAGATCAGCGTCGGTTCTTCGCGCGCTAGCACGTCGACGGGAGCCTGCGGTTGGAAGGCTTGATGTACTTCCATCTTCTCGAACCACGTAGGTGATCGAGAGCGAGGCCGGGCGTTCGGCGGTAGAAAGCAGCCTCTTGAGCTCCTCGCCGACGACGTCGCGGATAATCCTGCCGATGCCCGCGATACTGGTGCCGATGCCGCAGATGCAAGGCGTGAGGCCAGCGACGCAGAGGAGTCGCTGGTAGTGACTGATATCACGCCAGGAGGGCGCGTTGAACGTTCGACGCCTTCGTCACGAAAGCCTTGACGGCCACAGGTGGCTTGCGCACAAGGCCTCCAAAGATGGTCACTTTTACGCCGCGCATAAAAGCCTTCAGCTCCTCTTCCTCCGTCGCCTGAGGGTCGGTGCGTGCACTCGGTCGAAGTCGACGGCGTCATCGTCTTGTTCTTTTCGGGCTTGGAATGAGGTACACTGCATCCCCACCAGAAATTTCATGAATGAAGGCGAAGAGACGATGAATATTGAAGTGAAATAAACGTTTAATGGGGCGCATGCACCCCACCGCAACCCCCCCCTTTCCAAAAAAAAAGAAAACAAAAGAAAACAACAACAGCAACAACAACAAACAACCAAAAGGGGTAGGTGAAAAGAACCGCAGAGCGTCACGGGCTTCGGAGTTGGCGAAAAATCAGAGCCAGGCGCTTGCGAGAGAGTGCGTTGTCGTCGGGAGAATCTGAATGACTCGGCAAGACGGGGCTCGGCACCTTGACGAAAACACTCGGTTTCTCGAATATTCGACCTAGAATATTCGGGAGTGAGCGAGGGCAAGTTTGACTAGGCAAGGTCAATGTGGCCTTCTTATCTTCTACTCTCGGGGAACGAGTAAACAAAAATCTTCTAGATGTACGGAAAAGCGTTCCCTCTCGAAAATGAACGCGGCAATACTGCAATGCAGATGAGGGAGAAATTTTTCTCCCCGTTTGAGGTGAAGAACGCTGTCGCGTATCCAATGGAATGTAGGGGACAAGAGCGTTCCTCTCCTTCATGGAGAATATATAGACCCCCTTTTTTTTTAAGAGCGTACCTTTTTGGACGGAAATTTACTCTTGTTACGGATCATCAGTTATCCCTGGGGTTTCTGAGACCCCTTCCCGACTACTCCCATGACCGCGAGTCTAAACCCAACGGTGGGCATACATCCTCGTAAACTACAGCTACGAACTGCGGTACAAGCCAGGTGAAGAGGTGTTCAATCCGGATGCCCTAAGCAGGCTACCTCAAGCTGAAGTAGAAGCCCCAGCAACAGAAACACGTCCCGAAAGTGAGCTTCCAGAATACGCACTTGCTAGGGAGCATTTGAACGAAGGAGTAGTAACAGCTAGGTAGCTGAAATAGATTACAGTTGCATATTGAATGATGGCTAAGGTTAAAAGATACGTCATAAGCGAATGGCCCAGAAGTGAGGAAAATATCGAATCTTGTTTGCAACCGTTTTACGGGAAGAACCTGAACTCTCGGTGGTTCACGGCCTGGTATATTCGGGCCGGCCACCAGGTCCTTGTGTCGGAGGAGGCTAGGAGGAGCCTCCTAGAGCTGTTTCACCGGACTCATCAGGGTGCGTCGGCTGTGAAGGTAATACCAGGAGTTCGATCTTGGTGGCCTGGACTACACAAAGAAATAGAGCGCACCTCAGCGACCTGTAACGCCTGCGTCCAAGCGCTGCCCATGCCAGCACCAAAAGGACCCGTAAGTTGGTCCGCAACCCAAGGGATTGGTTCAGCGTACATAATGATTTTCTAGGTACTTACTTTGAAATACAAAACGATACATCTAGTGGTCGACGCTCGCAGTGAATGAATTGAGGTCATTACTATGAAACAGGCTGCCAGCGCATCCACCCTGTCTTGTTTGCGAGAAGGGTTTAGCCGTTTGGGAATAATCTGAACTTTGGTCTCCGACAATGGGACACTTTTCACTAGTGTCGAGTTTGCTTCATTTACCACGAAAAACAACATAACGCACTTTAGGACAGTGCCATCTCACCAGCAGTCAAATCGTCTGAGGAAATGCGCAGTACAAACACTCAAAATATAAATTCAAAGATATGGGAGCGACGACATTGCGATTAGCGTGGTAAGGCTTCTTTTTAATACACATGGACACCATCTGGCTCGAGGAAGTCACCCTCTAAAATGCTTTGTGTTAAACTAAACAAGCTCTCGCCTTGATATATGCTCTCCATCATTTATTTTAGGAACATTACCAAATAAATCAGCTAGAGTAAATCATTCTGAAGCATTGCTTTCGTATATTTTCTGAATTGATGTTTTTAACTATTCTTTTTTGCAAATACGATTAACGATTGGAACAAGCTTTCCGAGCATATTGTAAATCACAACGATATTTCAATGTTCGAGGGATCTGTTAAACTTCTTTACTGTGTTTAAAACGCAAGCATATCGCCCCGGTGTTATTTTCTCTCCTTTCACTTCCTTTGAAGTTTAATATGTATATATCGCGTGAATCTTTGAATGTTAAATTGTAGTTTTTGTCTTTTTATATTTTTTGTTTTTGTTTTCAGTTCGAATCTACACGACACGTGCCTTAGATTATTGTTGATTATTGTGGTCAGTATATCGTTATTTTAAAGTGATTATCACTCTTGTTTTGTTTTTGCGTGCATCTGGTCCCCTTTTTCTTTACATTAGTGCTTTGAACGCGTATTGTATCAAATTTTGTAACTATACGGTATTGTTCAAAGCTTTTATTGGAGTACGAACTGTATCGTTTTGTTAAATGTTTTGCTCCCTGCCCCGGTCCACGAGTCAGGAGTATGTATACATAAATTAATTAATTAATACCCCACAGCATCTACACGAGAAACAAACGACTGGACGATCGAACCTGGGGAGCCGGTGCATCTCAGCAAGTAAGGGTTCGGAGAAAGTTGGATACCTGAATAAGTGAAAGCGACAAAAGCGAGAGCATGGTTACCATCAACACTGCATCCAAGATGGTACAGAGCTGTGCACGCCAAGTACGCAAACGATTGCCAGGCAACGGCGGAATAAGGCCTACTCCTCAACGGTTGTCTACTACACAGGGTTAATTTACCATTCCGAAAGACCTCTGTCAGGCAATTGGAGCGAGCTCGCGCTGCAGAACCCAGGGATGTTGGGTTCAATCCCCACCCCTGCCCGTTTCGATCTGAATGAGTATCGTACCGGCGTGCGGTCGTGTATCGCTACTGCGTGGTGCACGTTAAAGACCCCAGGCTAGCGGTTGTACCGCACTGGCTAAATTGCTCATCAACAGCGAGTGACTCGTCGCAACTTTAAAATGGCTGACCAACGACTCGCTGTATAAATATCCACACAACCCCAATTATCTGTCAGGAAAGCACCCAACAGGAAGCTGGCCCGTTAAAGCCTGCGAGAATAGCCTTCTATTACGCTCCACTCAAATCCGGAAGCCGGTCCAACGCCTTTAATCCTAACGGGAAAGGAATGTCAATGGTGCCAGTATCTTTAGTTTTGTCGTTATTGACAGTTTTCTTTCAAAACAGATAGTCGCGTATATATAAAGAACATTCAAGGGTTTTAAAACCGATCTACGGCTCCATATTGTCTCGATTTCTTGGTGGTCTGAATTTATAATAATTGTTTTTGCACTTATTCCATCCTGCAGAGAAGCACCGATGCCGTGTTTGCGCTGAGTGTCGGACAGTTTACATAAGTGCACGTATGCAGCTTTATTTGCTGTTATTTGAATAGAAGATACGTACTTGACTTGTATTTCTCTGTACACGACCGAAAAATATTCCAAGCTTTTTTACTAAAAAAGAATGCTTCGTAATATTTGTTTTAATATCCAAACTCAGGTAGAAAATGCAGCAGCACCGTTTTCCAGCCAAACACTGGTTGACATCTCCTTCAATTTAAAAACCGCACTCTAGCGCCAGCTGAACCTCTTGCATCAATGTAATAACCACATCGTTCCCGCTGGAAGCTCATAGCTCTCAAATTTTGGAGCACCGCAAGAGCAAATCGAATGCTCTTAAATCATGTCTTGATTTCTCGTTATTATGCTCTCCTAAGTTGTTCACAGGCGATACGAAAGTAGAAAAAAATGTAAGAACGCATTTCTTGGTGTTTTGATAGGACGCCGAGACCGCGGGCTTCATATATTTACTTTGATATTTGTATTTCTTTCATACGCTCTTTACCGTGCATGCGCAGATGATGATCGACGTTTGTATTGAACCATAGCTAGTAAATAATCAATTGCCGCATAGTGGAGCCTGGAACGCGTCTCCGACAGGTGTGTTTACCACGTCCAGAAAAGTGGTCCCTCGATTTCCGCTTGATGACGTCATAAATCTGTCATGCTGTCGACAGTCGCGATCCTTGCGGTGTCCCAACAGCTGTGGTGTATATTGCAGACGCCTGTTCTGCTGCAGGTCACCCTCCAGTGTGACATTCTACGGAAGCTACAGCAGCCGGAAGTTGGGACGCCTGGAACACCGTGACTACAGCGGCACTCACGTTCGCTCGTGCTTTTCGCCAGCCGTTCTACGGCCAACCACCAGGACCGCAACAGGCAACGGCGTGACACTCAGGCTTGTGTGATGTCATTTGTAGCCACTTCGAGACCACTTCTGATGTATGTGCGGGATAGGACGCTAGACACATTAGTCGGAGACGCGGTCCAGGCACCATAATTGCGCAGCTCCGCTTTCAGGACCGGGTCTTTTGGGCGTTGCGGCGTCCGCACGATGGCAGACGGAGGCAGACGGTGACATTTTGCTGTATGGTGGTTGTCTGCGAAAGATGGTGGAAGACGGGAAACTAAGAGCACGGAAAGTCACGACGAGGGAACAATTAGAATATCGTAACGAATTTGGCTAAGCAGCCAAGACATTCCAGTAATATTGGTTGGGCCTTGAGCAAGGAGTGGGCCTGCTATACCTACATTTAAATGTAGTGTCGCGGCATAAATACTGCAAAACAATTACAGCAAGATCTATCGGTAGATTCTTAGAGAATGCGTTAGTATTACCCTTGGAAACGCCACACACGTCCTCCTATGGGAAAAGTTAACGCTGACCCCTTAACGTTTCTCTTTTGGCTTTCCCTTTCGCTTGAACTATTTTGTGCTGCCTCTTTTTGGCCTCGTTACGGTGTCAGTGTAAGTGTTTCCCAAAGAGGGACATGTGTGGCGTTTCCCAAGGGTCATGGTAACGAATTTTTTTGTAAGTTTTCACCCTTCTTTTGCACTGTGCCTTTCAGAGTACGTTGACGCCCTCGGATACAATCATCTATATCACTCGTTTAAAGAACCACGTCCATACCGCTCGTGGAAGGAACCGCACCCAAATCACTCATAGACAAAACCGGATCCAACGTTTTAACTACACGCAAATACATCAAGCCCACGCATTGCTACTACGGAAACCAAGAGCGAAGAGCAAGCAGCGATGGCAGAGTAGCAACTGAGCTCGCCCACAGTCCGCCGCACCGCTGTGCAACACGTCCTCGATAACAATGCCGTAGTTCTGAATGAGGTGGCGTCATCAGACAGACCAACACTGGCCACAGATTGGACGTGACGATTGCGTCGGCTTTCGGCTCAATCTTGACTCGAAGACGAGCGCTGACGCAGCCCTCGTTTTCAATCTGTGTCCAGTGTTGGCCTCCTCTGATGATACACCTCATTCAGCAGTGCAGCTTCGTTATCTAGGAGGTGTTGCGCGACCCCTCCTCCTCGCTTGCGCCGCGCCAGCTGTGCACGCCACTTTGCCGGAAACAAAAGGGCTCGTTTTGATGAAAACCCGGCGGTGTCTGTCAGTTTGTCAGCGCCGGGAAGAGAGGGAGAGGTTGACGCGTGTTTACGTCAGCGCTTCGAACCAATGTGAGCGTCGCACGCGTCACCCTCTGCCCCTCCTTCTCACTCCTTCCCCGGCGCCGACAAACGAAAGACACCACCTTGATTTCGTCAAATCAAACGTTCCAACGCTAACGAATTAAACACTTTAGAGCGCGGGTGTTATGCGCCCGTTTCCAGCTTGAGCGGCGTCGCCGTCGGTGTCGGCGTAACCGCGGGCGTTGCATGATGGGAATAATGCAAGCAGCTGTAACCACGCGTTACATTATGAGAAAAGTTCCCCGCTAAATTTAGCGAAAACATTCACCGCTAAATTTAGTGGAAAACTTCCCGCAAAATTCAGCGGAATATTTAGGGAAAATTTACCGCTAAATGGTAGGGGAGCAAGAGAGGGAGGACGGGAGGGCATGGAGGAGAGCAGGGCATACCCTTCCCTCCTCCTCCTCAAGAGCTGCGCTCCAATTCGGCATTACGAAAAATCGTATGCGTCTTTCTTTTTTTTTTTTTTTTTTTGAGATAAACGTTTTTTTTATATATTTGACTTATCTATTCACCTAAAAATGTAATATTTCCTTTACTAAAGTCTCTGAAATTGAGCCACAACTAATGCTAAGTAGTCATCACGCTATACCAGTGAGCCGACCTTGGGTGCATTGCCACGCGCTACTTCGAGCTAGAGCGTCCGTGCTCGAATGGTTATCGTGCTTGGCCCCATGGGAGGGGCCGAGGGGTCGATTCCTGGGAGCGGATATACCTTTCTGGTATTTCTGTAAATGTCGCGTTTTTGTAAATTCGTGAACGCTGTTCCTTGTTCGATGTCCAAAAGTTCTACGCGTGGAATCTTCGACGCCGATTGTTCCAGAAGCGAACGCGTGTAGTATCGGATACAAATGAAATGCGAACAGCCGCGCGTGTGACCAGTGGTATATGCTGTGCCTTGGGGGGCCTCTTGAAACTGATAAAACTTATGGTTTGAATGTAGGGCGCTGCGAGGGTGTGCGGCCTACTCCTACGTGTTTGACCTTAGCCCAGGACAACCAAAGCTTCGACGCTGCGCCTGTGGTGCGCTGGACGTTCCGTCACATCCACTTTCCTTGGCTCGGCATGAGCCATGCGAGAGCAGATCGCCTCTCGCAGCAGGAACAGGCTGCGTGCGCATGCGCCTCGCACGTGCGGTTGTGGAGCGTTATTACTACGGCACCATGCCCCCTCTAACCAACGAGCTTGATTTTCAACTTAGAGCGGTAAGCCGCAACCCGGGGCCTGACAGCGGAAATAGCACCCCCGGTAACCGCCATCTTGCCTGTTTGCCAAATTAGTGATCACGTGAGATCAAGATGGCTGCGCCCAGAGCTGGGCCACATCAGATTGGCCAGATCACGGCAAGCAGAGGGGGCTGCGTTCCAATCTTACGCAAATGGATCCGAGCTCCTCCGGTGGATCATGTCACGCGACAAGACTGAGGGAGCGACTGGACGCGGGTAGGTTTTCGAAAGCCAAGGTAGAGAACATTTACCCCAGAGTGCGATCAAGTAAATTTTGGACTGCGACCCTGCTTACCGTAATCTGGCCAATCTGATCGAACGCACCTATAGGCGCAGCCATCTTATAGTCCCATGATCACTTATCCGGTAAACGGTTGACATGGCGGCCACCGGGGGTGCCATTTTTGGCCGGTGGTTTACCGCTCTAAGTTTACTCAAGCTCGTTGCTGGGTCATTCCATGTCAAACGTCCCAGACGATGAGCTCGACCCCTTCCGATTTCTAAAAAAAAATGCATGGCTTTTTGTCGCAATGTCCGTAGCCATGTCCTGAAATATTTGTGGCGAAAAAATAATATTTTGATGACGTGAGCGCGGTTTTAACTTTTAAAAACCGCGTGAAACTGGGCATCACTCAATAATTGATGAAAAATCAAGCTTTTTATTGAAACACCCAACCATATTCTTTTTTTTTAATTTGCACGACTTTCGACTTACAACGTGGTTGGGCTTGTCAAAGTTTTGTTTAATTTAAATATATATTTTTTTAAAACTAAGAAATTGTGAAAATTTTAGCATCTTTGTTATTTTATCAAAAAATATGTAATTGCTCCCGGGACTTAATAGAACCTTTTCCCGGCTGCCCTGCAGGTATATAATCTATGAAAGATATTTAAAATCTCTTAATTAAATATCTCGCAGTAAACAAAAATCCTGAATTTGCACAAAAGTGCGTTTTGACGCATAAACAGCCGCTTATTTCATCCTGAGGTGGTCCAAGTGATAACACAAAGTATAATGCGTTTGAAATAACGATCGATAATCTTTTGATTCTGAAACTTTAGTCGAAGTAATTTTTGTTTAAAGCCAGAAAACAATTTTTGAAGTTGGAACTCTCGCACACAATCCGGCGTCGCTTCTTAACGCCTCTTCGCCGCACAGCACGCCGCCTGCGACGATAACTGACACGATTTGGTCCAAAGAAAGAACAGAGTTTTCTGCCGCTTCAACTTGTCCGTCTTTCCGGCTGCAAGCGAAGAAATGGCGGGTATCGTGTAATAATCGGAGGTGCCACCAGTGCGTAGCCATAGAAGGCCCGTTGTGCCTTTTGTACCCGAGGGCGGCTCGAAAAGCGATGCCTAATACGGGCGGCATCAGCTGATGTGAACTTCTCCTAAAAGGGAAACGCGATAATATCGCCGCGAAATCTAGGTGTCACGCATACTGCGGTGAAAAGCGGAACTATTCAGCGACGCAAGAATTTGCCGTTTCAAAGCCGAT
This sequence comes from Ixodes ricinus, assembly GCA_037355805.1. Taxonomy (NCBI): domain Eukaryota; kingdom Metazoa; phylum Arthropoda; class Arachnida; order Ixodida; family Ixodidae; genus Ixodes; species Ixodes ricinus. Next base: position 14,130 of record JAZHYW010034924.1, on the reverse strand, counting down.
CTAAAAACAAACGAAGCGTGAGCCTCCAACTGCGCGCATTCGTTAACACCGTATCGCCTCGTCGTTTGAGATCGCCCGTTCACGAGGCTTTTGTGTTGCTGTCCACATCTGTCCTGGCGTCGAGAAGAGAGTGACTGCGATGTGTGCGTAAGAAACAGCTAAGCTTACTAGTGGGTGGTCTTACCTGGCAGCGCTAAGTATTTGCTGATATCAAGACAGTGGAAGACCACAGGAGGTCACAGCCGAGAAAAACGGTCGACATAGGAAAAGCCATAAAGCAACAAGAGTAGAAAAAAGCCTCTTCCCACCAAGATGTACCCGACAACTCGAGGTCCTGCTTTCTACCTGCGTGCGCACACCGTGACACCGTCGCACGCTTTTCCGGGCTCGACGGTGGCGTGCTGTGCAGAGAAGAGGCGCAAGGAACAACGCCAGGTTGAGGCGCGAAAGCTCGACTGCAAATTTTTTTCCTCTTTAGAACAAAATTATTTTAATTAATCTTTCAAGACCAAAAAGAAATAAACTCTTTTGTAGAAGTCACCATGTTACGTATTTTTCTTTGGGTCACCTCAAGGCCGAATTGGCGGCTCTTTAAACGGCAAAACGCAATTTTGCACTTATTTAGTTTTTTTCCTGCAAGATATCTAGTTGTACGGCCTGAAACCTTTTTTGTGTACAGTGTACCTACAGGGCTGTCAATAAGTGTATTTACAGTCGGATGCAGCAAAACCTAGTTTGTAACAAAACTAAAAATTTGCTAAAATGCTCATATATTCTTTATTTTTTAAATCTGCTTCGAGCATACCGAATTCCATGACAGTAATCCTATTACATGGCAATCCAAATACCGTATGGTTTTTAGGCAAAAATATTCCAGTGTTCCGTAAAAAATCTTACTTTTCATCAATTATTAAGTGACTCCTACTTCCACTTCCTTTTACGAGTTCAAACCGCCATCACCCCATGAAATTTTTTTTTTTATCAAAAATATGTTAGAGAGGCATTACAAACGTTACGGTGAAGAGCCATCAATTTTATTTTAGGAATGGGAGGTGGCCGTGGGACCTTTGACATGGCATCGAGAAGTCCTGGTCACTTGATGCCGCCCGTCGTTTAGGCATTGCGCTTCGAGCCGCCCTCGGGTACAAAGGGCACAACGGGCCTGCTGTTGCTACGCGCTGGCGGCACCTCCGAATATTAGACGATACCCGCCGTTTCTTCCCTTGCAGTTGGAAAGACGGACAAGGGGAAGCGGCAGAAAATTCCGTTCTTTCTTTTGGACCTAATCGCGTCAGCTATCGTCGCAGGTGGCGTGCTGTGCGGCGAAGAGGCGTTAAGAAGCGACGCCGGAGTTTGTGGTGCGAGAGTTCCAAATTCAAAAATTGTTTTCTCGCTTTAAACAAAAATTACTTTGATTAAACTTTCAGAATCAAAAGATTATCGATTGTTTTTCCAAATCCACCATATTTTGTATTTTTAGTTGGACCACCTCAGGGTGGAATAAACGGCGGTTTATGCGTCAAATTGCACTTTTGTGCAACTTCAGGATTTTTGCTTACAGTGAGATATTTAATTCAGCGGTATTAAACATTTTGTATAGATTATATACCCGCACGGCAGCCCGCAAAAAGTTTTATTAAGTCCCGGGACCAATTAGGTATTTTTTGATAAAATAAGGAAATGTCAAAATTTTCAAAATTTCTTAGTTTTTTTTTAAATATTTAAATTGAACAAAACTTCACAAGCCTAACCACATTGTCAGTCGAAAGCCATGCAAATTTAAGAAAAAAATATTGTTGGGCGTTTCACTAAAAAAGTTGACTTTTTATTAATTATTGAGTGATGCCTAATTTCACGCTGTTTTTAAAAGTTAAAACCGCGCTCACATCATCAAAAAAAATTTGTTCGCCAAAATTATTTTAGGGCATGTCTACGGACATTGCGGCAAAATGCCATGAACTTTTTTTAGAAATAGGAAGAATCGGAGCGCAACGTCTGGGACGTTTGACATGGAATGACCTTGCTCCTAACTTGCGTTGTTTTGTACAGCGAAGCCGTATATGGCTCGCAGGTGGGAGTTTTTCGTGTCCGTTGACAGAAAACCTACTCGCGCGCCTCATCACCTTTCACGCACGATTTATCTCTTATCATGGGGTTTTGGCACTTGGTTCTAGTAGAAAACCACAAAACAAGTGTCAAACCGTGATGGATGATAAGCACGTACCGCGCCCCGCATGTGTTTATCGGTAAAGATTGCTGTTGCACAATGTGCCACGGTAACCGCAGCGTACAATCTTTCACATGAAAAAAAATTTTGGTACAGTACACTTACTTTTTTTTTCGTGAATCATTTGGCATAGACCCTTTCGCTGTTTACAAACATGAACTGCCGCTTGCGTCCCAAGCGACTTCCGGTCGCACCGCCTTTGCAAGCCTGTTGAGCTTGCTTATGTCACCAGTGCTAGAAAGAATAAATGCTACCCGGACAATAAAGTTGAAATCCAACTAGACACCTTCGGCTGGACAATATTACATCTTGGAGGAGGCAATTTAGTTTACAAAAATACTCCGAAACATTTTAACAGATCTTGCTCTCCTGCGTTCATTTGGCGGTCACCTAAAAAAATTGGTGGTTAAACGTTTCATCTACATTTCAAGCCAGCGGTGTTAAGGTGGCCTTTGTTCGTGTTTTTATAAACCCTGTGTTCTAAGTGACGTCAAAGACTGCAGTACCACCTGATGGCGTTTGCAGTAAAAATGGTCTATTGTGCAGGGGCAATCGTTGGAGGTCACACCACAGCGTCGTTGTCCAGTCCTCTTCACAGCGTGAATTGGAGCCTTAATAGTTTTGCTCAGATTGCCGGATTCCTACTTTGTGTGAAGAACCTCTGGTTCTTCTGTAATGTCAAGCCTTCGAGCGTAAAATGGCTATCCTTGAGGCGCCTCTCGCAGTTGCCCAGTAGGCATTCATTTGTTGGTGGAGTTCAAAAGTACATGAAATCTACGTCTGAGGTGTTGCCCCATTTACCGGTAAAGGCGCAACCAGACCGACGCCTTTTCACGCCTTTATCGTCGTCGCGTCCGTCTGGGTCAGCACGCGCCTGACGAGAACAAAATGCAACAACCCCATGGGGACCCGCGTCATCCCGCGTCGATCTGGCAATGCGCAGTGTCGCCAAATCAACCCGGCTTGGTACCCCTCACAACCGGGGACAACCTCCTGGTTAGAGGTATTGGTTCTGCATCGATAATGTCCTTTAGAGCTTATAAACTTTCTCAAGCAGGGATATGATTTGTCTCTACCTGGCAAGCCACTTCCCGCATCGACTCCGAGATCACGCCGAAAGACATGGGCGCCTAGCGAGCGTCGTATTGTGGCGTTTGACCCACTGATCTTTATTGTACTAGGCTGAAACGCGGATCGTGGCTTTTCATGCTGGGGTCGAACGGCAGCACCAGCAGTCATAACTTGACTCCAGTTAACGCGTCGGGTTCAATAAAAGAAACTATAAAAACTGCAGTTTCAACCTTAGTAGGTTGTTCTCGAGAATGAAGCTTTGTCGTGTTTCGGAATAACACTTAATATTATAATAAGCTTTATTTTCATTTCCCATTGCAGGTAATGATGGGGCCGAGAATAAAAGCCGCGATAGACGGCTTGACGAGCTCTCGGCCCCAGTGACATTCTGCAGCAGTCAGAGGGAACAAAATAAAATACAAAAGCATTCAATCAAAGAATAAGCCATTCAACAGATATCAATTACCTTGCCAATCTTCAAAGCATATAAATATACAAAATCTACGTTTACATAATGAATACAAATACATGAACATGAAAAGGAATTATGAACAACTTATCGAGAACATAGAGATACAACATCCAACATATACAAAACCAAATATCAGTACACTACATCAAAGCTATACATAACAGTACGTAATTCATTTAAACTCAATTTATCTATATCAATATTGTAAAAAATTAGTGAATTGAGAAGTCTTGGGACTCGGTAGGATAACATTTCTTTGCCAACATTCAATCGACACGTTGGTATTTGCCAATAATCGGGGTTACGAGTTTGATACGTTAAAACATGTTTTTGTAAATTTGACAATGTTACCAAGGAAGAGGTGTTATGTTGCAATTCTTTTTTAAGCCTTGTGGATAGTCTATAGCTATACATATTTTTGATACTAAGTATATTATAAATTTTGAACAAGTTTTCTGTATGCGACAAATATGGTGCATTTGCAATAGTTCTTAGCATTCTTTTTTGAATTAAGTGTACTTTCTCCAAGTTTGTTATTGTAGTTGTACTCCAGACTAAGGAACAGTAATTTAAATGAGAATAAAATAACGATTTATATAACAAGAGTTTAATTGATGTTGGAAGTATATACCGGTGCCGGCATATCAGCCCTACAACCTTAGATAGCTTTTTATTTAGATACGCAATATGATTGTCCCAGGTCATATTATGGGAAAACACTACACCAAGTGTTTTAAAATCCTCTACCAATTCGATGTCAACTGAGTTTAAGGTTATCCTACATATGGATGGAATAGATTTATGTTTTGTCCGAAATATAACAGCTTTAGTTTTGCTAGTATTTATTTTTAGAGCGTTCCTGTCGGTCCATGATGATATTTTATCTAATACTAAATTAATTTTTGACACGAGCTCTTCCACATTATCAGCAGCATAAAGAAGTGTTGTATCGTCTGCATACATTACAAATTTAATAGACTGGTCAATATTTACTATATCATTTACATAGACGTTAAAAAGAAATGGCCCTAAAATACTTCCCTGTGGTACCCCTGAAAAAATTGGTTTTATATTAGAACAAAAGTTACCGCAACACACATATTGTTTCCGATTTTCGAGGTAGGACCGTATTAGATGCAAGGCTTGCCCACGAACACCATAAAATTCGAGTTTTTGCAATAATAATTCGTGGTTTAAATAATCGAAAGCTTTAGTAAAATCAATATAAACCCCCAAAACAACTTTCTTGTCCTCTAAGTTGCGTAAGATAAATTCTTTTTCTTCAAGTAAGGCAAGTTCCGTAGAACGATGTTTTCGAAATCCAAACTGCGACCTTGTAATGAGTTCATACTTATCGAAAAATTTTGACAATCTTACATGAATAAGTCTTTCAAGCCCTTTTGAAAACACGGGAAGTATTGAAACAGGTCTATAGTTATTAATGTCATTCTTATCACCTTTCTTATGCAGTACAGAAACTTTGGCAATCTGCATACGTTTTGGAAATATACCTGCAGATAAACACAAGTTAAATATATGAGTTAAACAATGCACGACTAAGTCTAATACATATTTTACGGGTCTAATTTGGATATCATCCGCATCTCTACTGCATGTATTATTTAAGTTCATAAATACATTAAAGACCTCGGAATCGCTAACGGGATCCAAGAATATTGAATTTAAGTTTCTATATTTAATATACTCGCAAGCCTTATCATCGTAAGCTAGAGAAACTAGATTTACAAAGTAATCATTAAATACATTAGCTAAAGCAGTATCTTTAACTTCTTCTCCGTTAATATGCAATCTATCTATATTGTCATGGTTCTGATTATTTTTTCTAATTGAATTAACTTTTTTCCAAATAACATCAATACGTCCAGCTGAAGATCTAAAACTATTGTGATAATACCGTTCCCTAGCGGTTCTTAGCTCCTTCGTTAACTGGTTGCGATAAGCTTTAAACTTTGTCAAATCATCTTGATTTCTTGATTTGTTAAATCTTTGGAATAACTTGTTTTTTTCATTAATTTTCGATAAAAGACTTGGGGTAATCCATGGTTTCCGGATTCTACGCGATTTTTTTGTTTTTTTGTAAGGAAAATTTTTTATGTAGAAGCGTTTAAAACTTTCTAGGAACGTATCGTAAGCTACATCAGGGTCTGTTGCAGCAAGAACATTGTTCCAGTCAGCATTTTCAATATCATTACGAAACATGTCCAGATTATAAGGGGTGATATGCTGAAAGTGCCTAAATGACTCTGCATTTTTTTTGTGAGAAAGACTATCATTTACGCATAGGAATATAGGTAGGTGATCGCTTATATGGGTGTTAAGTATACCACCTTTCAGACATGTGTGATCAATGTTTGTAATGAAAAGGTCAATAAGAGTTTCCGTGTGCACTGTAATTCTTGTTGGTCGAGTTATTATGTTAGCGTATCCATACGTTGCAAGTAATATTTCAAATTCAGTTCTAGGCGTGTTATCAAGTAGCATATTAATATTTAAATCTCCTCCAATGATTACATTCAAGTTATTATCACTACCGAATCCCAAAAGCCCCTCAAAATATGCAAGAAAGTTGTTAATATTGCCATCCGGTGGGCGGTAAACCACAGATATAAGCATATTTTCTGCCACCAAAGATAGCACTTCATAATCCTTTGTTATAGTACAAAAAGTAGATAATAATTCGGTTTTGATGCTTTCTTCAATCAACAAACATACACCTCCGCCACGATTAGAAACACGATTTCTAATCGTGGCGAGTGTATGTTTGTTCGTGGCGAAACACGCCACGATTAGAAAACACGATTCTGGGCGGTAATATCGAAATTGTTAGAATAACAACCTTTTCTAAAATAAATGTTTTGTGGTTAAGGATCGAGGGTAGCCATTTTGTTGGGCGCAAAATGTGATGCGGTTCAATGAGACACGGGCTACCGAGAGTGGATGTGGAGCCGTTCGTGATCTCGAAGTCACCAGCGCTTAGCACACGAGAAGTTAGAAGGCATCTACTGGGGCACTTGTATCACGGCTTAAGCGCCTTTGCAGAGTACTACTGGTGCAAGACTTTGCTTTGAAGAGCAATGACGGCTTCTGTGACGAGCGAAAAGTCGCAGGGTGCCGTTCATTTCTTCAACGCATAGTTTATTTAGCAAACGAAGCAAGCGACGCCGGCACATATGATTTTTTTCATCGCGTTTGAATGCTTGAAAAATACTAATTCGATCTCTAAACACACCATGTATTGATCGCAACCCATCATAAAATACCCGTCTTTTAGCACAGTGTAGGAGGCTCAATATTCCAGCTTTTGTGTATTTCTCCCATGCACTTGCGCATATTGCCTGGTTTCAAGCGATTGCCGCCTGCTGTGCCACAGACGGGCTTCCGATCCGCGATGTAGCCTGCTACAAAAGAGATCAGTGGTGTACCCCCGAGCGATGCGCCCAGACAATGGGAGGCATCGACACGCTTGAGACACGTGAAAAACGCGTGATGTGGTTTAGGCTTAACGATTTCAAGAGCTGCGACACAAACCTTAAAGTTTGCGAAATATATACAAGATGCACAAACTTCTTTCAGAGGTGCACACTTCCCCACCAAGGAGTGAGGAGCGAAACTTGTTAAGCCTAATCCTGGTTTTGCTGTAGTGCACTTTTAAACGCACAGAATGAATCGCGGATTCGTCTTGCCATGAAACGCTTCTACACGTTCTCATTATTGTCATTAACTAAGACACAAAATACGCCTATCTCATTTGGGCTTAGTCTAAAGCAGCCTAGTGTGTCCTTAGCATAAAACTGGGGTACTAGACAGAACTATTTTTCGCCCACCTTAGATCTTGAGCAGTGATGCGGAATCGACAACAAACCTTGATTTTCTTTCAGTTTCCGAGATTCGTCGATGATGTAGCGAGTTTTCACCCCAGTAACAAGAATCTCCATCTCTCTTCTCGTCAGTCATGGAGAAAGAATCTTCAGTTGGCGACCGCGTTCCTAGTGGAAACCACATAGCGTATGCGAGACAGAAAGTTCTGCATCCCATTTATGCACTTGTTGCAGTCAGCTTGTGATGGTCGTGGAACGTGGGATGTGCTGTATGCCGTTGAATCGCCGTACAAACATCGGTGATAACAGCATGTTTTTTTTCCATAGGACTTTATCAAGCGGCTTTTAAATGCGTTAGCATTTTTTGGCCTGGTGCATGCAGCGGACTTCTGCTTGGACGGCTGTGGTTTGAGACTGAACTGCTCTGGACTGGCTTGTGAGGCTGACGCGCTGTTCCCGCCGTGCTCTTTCTCTCTTTTCGTTCGCGATTTATGTCTAATTTAGCCTTTACAAGAAGAAAAGAGTCTTTACAGAGTCTTGAGGCACAGCTCTAATTACGGGCCACAAGAGCGGTAGAAAAGGTGATCGAGAGGCCGTGGTGGTGGCGCGACGTAGGCGACAACGTAAAGCGGAGAGGCAGTGACGACGCCGTTTGCGCGAAACCTCTGACACCCGAGAGAAAAGATTGGCTCTTTAAAAAAAGTATGCGAACTGTAGGCGGCGATCGAGGAAAGTTGTGGTGGCTGCACCCAAAACAGCCGACGCCCTGGAGGACAGATTGGCTCTCCAAATAGAAAAGTACGCGAACCGTTACGAGAATTGAATTCCAATACTCAGCTGGGTCGGTACATCTGCGCTAAATGCTAACGCATTTAATCGAGAATCAACGTAGCGAGAGCTGAGATTTCGGCCTCATTCGTTTCCTTGTTGATTTCAGTAATGGCATTTCTATAGGCAGTAGATAGCGAGCTAACTTCTCAACGGCCACAAAATCTGGGATAACGCATCCCCACAGCGACAAAGGGTTTTTGCTTACGCTGTATTTGACGGTTGCAGTACTGAACATTTTTGTGGCAGAGGTGATCTCTTTCCTCCACTTCTCCAGATGTCTCATGGTGTAAAATATTGTTTAGGAAGTGGACACGAAGATCTTGCACGCTGTGAAAATTCTTCGGCTTTGTTACTTTTTTGTGCGTTTAGCGAGATAGTCGGCACGAAAAAACTTTTTTCGACACTGTAAGTCGCTGCCATAGAGGAGGACGGTTCTGACACGACGAAACTGAACAGGAATTGTGGATGGTGCAGTGCCTGATCGAAAGACCAAAAAAGTGCTATGTATGTCTTTTTCGCTGTGGAAAGATTACCTCAGCGGAACATTGATTGAAACGTGTTACCATATCTTTCTCCCTTTTCCTCTCTCTTCCCAATAAACCTAAGGAAAGTGGGACTGGAGAGTGTAGCTCCTGTCATGTTAGACATAACGCTAGACACTTCGTTTTGCTTCCTATAAATCATTAGCCAGGGTGCAAAGTTCTGCGACTAGGACCCCATGCACGCGGTAGAATATTGAGATGCGCTCAGCGCTCCCTTTGCTAATGGCGGGTAAATTTCCATCGGTGCTGTTCAGAAGGGCGCCGCTGCCCGACTGAGTCATTCGGCGAACAGTGCTGCACGCGACGCTTCAGGGGCTGTAAATTTTGTTTAAGTATCGGAGCGGCCGTCTCTAGCATTTGCCAGCAATTAGGCTATATTTTATCAGCCGCAGCGATTTTGAGGCCCTCGGCTTTAGTTTTACCGTCAAAACGTTTTTCAATCCCGCGCTTCAACAGCCAACCACAATTACGATAAGTGGCTCTGAATTGCATGTGTGTTGCTCGCTTGCATTTTCTTGTCAACGTGTGCACGTATTCAGACCTCCCGACTTTATACTTGAGTGGTACAGTCACGCGCCTCTTGCTGTTGAGGCATAGCGAAAGATAGACGAAGGATTACGCTGTTTGATTTACTCTGAACCCACCTTATAATAATATATAGGTGACAATGGTCTTAATAAAAACCAGTTGAGAGTGAAGCGCCTGTCCTGTCGTCCGTGTTTCTTTATTGTCCTCGTTTGTTCGCGCTTTTAACCTTTTATTAAATAATATCGAACTCGCTCCAGTGGCATTCCGGGTCCTCATGCTGCTCTGATAATACCCACCGTCTCACACTCACACTTTTAGGTTGCGACTAGTGGTACTAAATAAACTCGATTCAGAGTAACGACACTCGCCAGTCTTATGGCTTAAAATCATGGTTGCCAGTTTTCTGAGCTTAATTGGAAATCCCCGGAAATGCTTTTCCGTCCTCCGCAAATGTTTAAACAGTTTACAACCAGAGCAAAACAATATTACAATAGCTTCCCGCAGCGCAATCTAAACCTGAGGAACCCGCGATTTTGAATGATGATGGTCGGTAGTGGCGTCTGCTGAGGACAAGCACTAAGATGGCGGCGCCCACAACAATATCGTGGGACAGAGTGCCGATACTCTAAGTGTAGCTCATTTAGTGGCTCTAGCTGTGATCAGGCAAGTACATCTTGAAGGTCTGTATAATTGACAGAGACAAATTAATGAAACATATTTTCAATGGCAAAACGCGGTGATTTGTTGTGGACAGATTTACTTGAACTTGAAAAATAAGGGAATACATTTTTTTCGCGGGTATATTTTTAGAAACATTTTACCTTGAGTTATGTGTGAAGCTCTGTCAATTATTAATTTTGAAAATAGAGCTGCAATTTAGATATATATTGTATATCCCTTTGAGACGAATAGATGGATAAAATTATTCAATAGCATTGCTTAAAAATGTTACGAGATAACAGCTCACCAATATTGACTCAACATGTCAAAGTAGAAAAATCTGTGGCGTTTCGAAGTGATATTATTTAGACGTAGTATAAATAATGCAACATGTGTTACTGTGAAAACTTACGGCGATTACATAAAACGTGCTTCATGCGAATTAAAAAAATTTAAGAGGACTTTTAATAACGTTGTAGTTGTGAAACGTTTAACCATGTGACATGTCTAAATCGCTTTAAATATCATTCGTTATAAAGTAGCGCAAACATTTATATACAAACGATAAACCCTTGGGTGTGTAATATGTAAAAAAAAACATGATATACCTTAGAAACCTCTACGAGATAATAAATTACGTCTCCAAAATAACAAATGCGAAACTAGCCAAATATTTGCATGCTTTACGTGCGATATATAGTCTCCATTATTCTTTAAATCGTTCCTGATATTTGCGCTATATACTACTATTCTACACAAAATATTTGAGTTTTCTACCGGTTGTACTCTGTCTATTACATAGCCTATCAAACTTGGTAAAAAAGACAGAACGCCAAAAGAGGTTCCGCCTTGATGCAGTCTTGATTATGTTTTTGAGAAATATATTTTTCTTGGTTAAAACTTAAAACTGATTTCGTTCCTTAAATACATTAGAGAGTAATATATAAAATATGACAAAAACCGTAAATATCACCTAACAAAAACCCAGTTGTCCCCTAATTTTTATACATCTTCAGCTACGAACTCCTAATTTCTTTTCAATTTTATAGACCATTGTATTAAGAACTCTCAAGGCGGTTCCTATCTGTTCATCTAAAAATTTCAACAAGTTTGGCGAGTTAAAGGAGTACGCGTCAGATTCTTAAAAGAAAAAATAAAACACTTCTGCATTTGAAAAAAAACAAAAAAAACACTAGAATTGCGTTAACTTGGCCTTTGAATAACATATATCACAATTATGTTTCAATGCGACGCGCCGGAGAGCCAAAAGAGCAATTTCAAGATAGGGCTGGAGCCCCGCCTCCCCAGCTTTGGGCGGCCAAAAGATTCGTCGATGACGTCAAGTAGAGCGACTGTCCTTCGCGTTTTCTTGCGTTTAATAATACTTGCGCAGGAAATGGTTTGGGTATTCGGGTTCACTGGGTAAATACACTAGAATTCACGTCTAACTAATTTCTTTTGAAGAACCTCTGTAGCTTCCCTTTCAAGCACACGGCGAACCGGCCGTTTGTAACGTTTGGACAGTACCCGCGGGCTTTACATTGGCCGTACATATTGATGGGAGGCTCAAAAGAAGAAAAAAATGCGGTACAACAACGTTTCTTTCAGATTGTCCCTTTACCCAGATAGCACAGAAAAAGGGGAAAAGCTGCGGCCCAATTCATTGCAATTATTCACAAGCACACTAAGTAAGTTTGTGTAACATACGGTAAAATCGACATTGTGAAAACATCATCATATCACACCTTATTTCGTTGACAGTACAGATAGGGGATTAATTAAACCAAACAATATTAGATCTGTTTGTTTATAAAAAGAAAAAAGAAACGGTACGGTGACGGAGAAAGGAACAACATGAGAGAAAACTCAAGCGCTTGTGGCTGTCCACTATCTCTATCCGTTGTCAAACTGTTTGAATATACATATTGGGATACACCGAATGAGCATTGTTCTGGTGTTCAGTATAAAATCTGCAGCAGTATGGCTACAAATGCTAGCAAATTTAGCTAAAAATTTTTTCAGAAAACTTTATTACGGCTAATGAAAACTTAGTGCTGCCTCATATTGTGTGTGTGCATGCATGTCGAGAAGGCAATATTTGATGTCTATGTCGCATAATTCGTGGTCAATACGTTCTTACGCCCTTAGTAAACAAAATCACGGGACTTGTATAACACGAGAGCGAGCCTCCTCTACTGCACCACCATTTGTGCAAAATTTTGTGTAATGCTTCATAATTGACTAACGGTGGCGGCAAGTCGACCGTCACAGTAAACCCAATAGGATAATTAGTTTTTTGAAGATTGTGTTGGTATTGCCAGATGTGCAGTAAAAAATCTGCTACATCGACAATGTTCTCATAATTATTGAAAAACAATAAAAGGCTAAAGTAGCACCACCAAAACGGGTGAAAATCGATTGCATTTTCGGTCTATGTCGATACCGTTTAAAAGGCTTCTGGATTACTTTTGCAAAAGAACATTTCGAAATGTTTCTGAAATATTCTGGAAAAGATCATTCTTTTTGACGTTTCTTTTTTTTTTTATGCCTTCACAATTTTTAGAAATTTTGCATCCATAGCTTTTACCGAGAATCTAACACTTCGCGTGCTGCTGCTGCTGAGGTGTGTTTCGAATTTCCAGAATATTTAATACTAATCCAGGATCAGTATATGGTGCCCGTGTTGTTTTAAATTAGTAAATCATCCGTTAGCGTATAGCGTATCTTTGTTCGGAATTACTTCAATATTCATGGCGTCTACCGTCAGTAGAATCCTCAATCGCTTCGTCTATTGCGTCAGCAGGAAATAAAATCCTGAGAGTATGAGATTAGTTCCAAAAGGTCTTTCTTGGCTTATTTGAAAAAGAATGTACAGATTTTGCTTTCTCCGGTGTTATAAAGAGTAGAAGTCCCGAGCGGTTTTCCTTACCTGTTTTAGCCAGATATAATTTTATTAGCCAAAAGAACGATATCTGCCTCACGTCTAAGCTAGAAGCCTTACCATTTTCTTGAGAAATAAGAATAAACAACTTTAGCACAAAACACGCTGCTGGTGCACCCGGGTACATGGGTTATTACGGTGCGTTGAAGTCGATTGCGCACCCATTAGTCTCTTCCCCATTAAAAACAGAAACATAGAAACATATTTATTTGGGTCAGAAATAGACCACTAAATTATCACCGGTAATGTCAGCCGTGTATAGTCTTCACACCCAAGGCTTGGCAGGTAACGAATTCTGTTTGAATTCGTTCCCCTGCCAATAAAAATATTAATTCGCGCAGCTGCTGTTTTTTTTGCTTGGCGAGCACGTTTTCGTTTCTTTTTCCTTCTTTCTACACTTTCCCCTCGTAGTTTATAACACCTAAATCAATACCAACTCTCTTACAAACAGCTACAGCAACCGCATTCACTTTTCGCCTGAACCCTGAACCAACAATCTAACCACACTGTTTACAAAAGCGAATTAACTTTTATTTTTTATTCTCGCGGCGTGTATGGCAGCCGGATTGTTCCGGCTAGACTCTTCATCGGTTACAAGATTCTACGATACCTTGCACATATTAATCCGCGCATTTCCCTGAGTGAAAGAAATCTTATTTGTATAAGAACTCTTTTTGTACGGTAAACACATAAGATCATATAAGATCACGTAAGAGCATATAGGAGCAATATAAGAACCCATTACAACAATATAAAAAATATAAGAAGTCATAAGAAGCTGATCAAAAACTTCAGAGACTTCTTATCTGTTTCTTATAACTTCTTGTATGCTATTACATACGTTCTTATAAGGTCTTATTTGATCATATGTGTAATAATGGACCAAGGAATTTCTGATACGAATAATATTTTTTGACTAGGATTGCGCTTAAAAATTCAAATGTGACGTGATTTTAAGCTGTGTTCGTGTGGAAGCCGGATGTTTCCTACTGGTCAGGCGACGGAGCGGACGACGCGCC
>JAZHYW010034923.1:0-21549 GCA_037355805.1 Ixodes ricinus | reverse complement strand
AGTAGCCCCAGGACAGGTATTGAGAATGCACTCCAAGTAAGCCAGATTTTTATCTCATAAAAAAGTACATTTTTAAATTGTCCGAATGATCACGAAGTTTGGGTATACCTCCAGAAATCGGCCAGTCGAGTATTTTTGCTTCCGGAAAACAAGATAAAACAAATTGTTGAATCGTTCTTTTTCACCTGATAGGAACACTGAAAATACTGCCGCGTCCTGACGCTCATTGCATGTAGGCTGTTCTCGGAGTAGCAGCGCAATCAAAAACAAGCTTTTACAACCACAAAAAAAGATTAAATACATTTACAATTCTTTGCAATGCCGAATATGAGTGCAGCTCTGGAGGGAGGATGCGGTGAGTGTACGAAGAGGAGCGTCGCTAGTGCCGTCCCGAGGGCAAAATATTCACACTAAAAAATTGCGGGAACTTTTTTCCGCCAAATTCAGCGGACAACTTTCCCCGCTAAATATAGCGGACAAAACATCACGCCAATTTTAGAGAAAACAATTTTGGCACCTCGTGGCGTCCCACGTGACGTGACCGTGTGATGCTATTGTGGGAAACGTCCCATAATGCAACGCAGAGCGATTACGACGACGGCGACGCCACTCAAGCCCGAAAAGAGAGCCTAAGAGCTGCTCTAAAAATAAACTGCAGTTACATTTATTACTACAGGAAGGTGATGTCTGTTTGGCGTCAAAAGTTTACTTCAGGTATCATTCTAGTCAGAGTGTCTATTTTGTTAGCGTCGATACTTGGTTCTACATGCATATTTTCAAAACCTTGTTAATATATTCGGTGATCAGACAAAAGGGGTTGTTGACGCCTGCTTGCTATGCGTGCTCTTTGTTCGTGGGTAAAGGCTGGTTCACAATGTTGCAACCGACTACAACCGAGTGCGACAAAACCTGTTTTAATCCTCTTGTGACAACTTACGACTATGCCGCCCAGGAGCAATGGCAGTCGTAAACGGCTTAAAACCGCCTTTCGGTGGACTCGGCCGAAGTCGGTTGCAACAGTGTGAACCAGCCATAACTCGTTGCAGGCTCACTGAAGGGTTTAAAGCACACTTTGACAAACATTCGGACTGTGGCCACGCGAGTATGCAGATAATTCAGTCGATCAAAGCGCAAACTAACACTTCAATCTACTTTTTTTGTATTTCAAATTATGCAGGCCGTTGCGTTTGTAGATGCCTCGAGGGGTTGTGGAGATGACGGCAACGTTGCCCGTCGGAAGACACAGACCTAAGCCGGTATCACTGGCATCAGCCTAGGCGTCGTAAAGCACACTGCTCGTCACAAACAGCAGTGAGGCCGGTAGGGCCGCAAGTATAAAAGAAAAGAGGTCTACCCAGTCCGGAGGGGGGCGGGGGGGGGGGGTTGACCCGAGGGCGGCGGCAAGATGGGGGCCGGAGAACATGGTTGTAGCCTCATCTCGGGGGCGACAAAAAAGCGCCCGGGGTCGGGGGCCGCAGCGAAGGGGGCGAAGACTCGGGGCTCCGGAGGAGCCGATGCTGCGGCGTGGGTGGACGAGGTGGGGTTGGAACTCCGACTGTGTACCCACCGGCCAGTGGGTCGGCGGGGGCCGAGGGCCGGGTGAAGGTGGACTGGGTGTCCGTAGGAGGTGGTGGTGGCTGGAGTCTTAGGCCTCCAAAGGCTTGGAGGGGTGGCTGGGTGACTGGGGTGGACTGGGCCGGAAGGCGTTCCGGTAAGCTGCGACAGCTTACGAAAGCAGCTGTCGCAGCTTACTTTGTAAGCTGTCGCAACGGACAGTGATCCCTTCTGCACGGGAGGAAGTCAGTGGCAGTTTTTCACTCCGCAGTTGCGTAACATTATATCAAACCCTTTATACCTGGTGAATGTGCGTCAGTGAACGCGCACACATAATTACAAATACAAAGAAACTCAAATGTTGAGCACAATGAGCACTGTTATGTTGCCATGATTAAGGTATAATAATAAAGCATGTTAAGAAACACCTGATTGTGGAGTTGGAAGAAGCATAAAACTTTTTTTTTTGTAATACGTGTACATGTCATCTCATGAACGTCTGTGTTTTCTATCGGACGTTCTGAGCATTAACATATGGACATATCTGCATATTTGTTTCAAAACTTTCGAAAGTGCGCATTCCCGACCACTTGTCATAAAATAATTTACCACGTTTTGTAGCCTAGTGAAACTTTGAATTTTTGTTTGTTCAAAAAATGCCTATCATAATACATTTTCAGTATTATTATGTTATTGTTTCTAGTAGTAATGTTGCGATCAGACGTACTATTTTTTAATGCGAATAGCATTTTAATGCGAATAGCATTCTTTGGATACTTCACGCACTTTTCGTCTATGTATCTATCTATCTATCTATCTATCTATCTGGCTATCTAACCTCTTACGCCGCGGGTCGATAAATAAATAAAAAGACCGGCGCCGGCTGGGATTCGAACCGTTGACCCTTTGATCAGCAGGCAGACGCGCTAACCACAGAGCTATGAAGGCAGTCATTCAACGCACTCTAAACGGTTGTTTATATCTTTACTATAGACGCGCTTTACAGCGTTGTCACAGCTGCTGGTGCGCGCGTTCCATGCACGAGGGCTCATTCGCTCTCCGCGAGGCTGAGCACGGCCGCTAGCTCACCCTCTCCCGCGCTCGGGAGAGGGTGATGTAGCGGCCGTGCTCAGCCTCACGAGAGCGGAATGAGCCCTCGTGCATGGAACGCGCGCGCACCGGTAGCTGTGACAGCGCTGTAAAGCGCGTCCTATGGTAAAGATATAAACAACCGTTTAGAGTACCGTTGGTTGAGACTAGCTGAGACGCCAGAAAGTCTGGTCGGTACCATTTTGAGTGTTTGTGCGTATGGCGCGTGCTTTGCTCGCCTTCCTAAGTGACACAAACGCACGTGCTGGGCTGCGGAGATCGTGCGCAGGGCTGTGAAAGTGTCAACAAATTTAGAATCGCCTCAAGAGTGGGCTGGCGTATCTAGAGTGTGCCGGCCACCTGACGAACGCGCATAACTCCGCACCGTTTGATGCTATTCGCATTAACGTAGATAATCATTCCCAAAGGATGGGTTCTGCTGATTTTTTGTAGAAGTAGTAGTTATTTGCTACCAATATAAAACGTGTACCAGGTTGGGGACAGTACTTTACTGGATGATATCAAGTCAAGGTAGCAATATATATTGCGCTGTGACGTTCGCTATCTTATGGAATGACTTGCACTTTCCATAATACCAGACGTTCGACCATTGTGACAGTGGTTCCGACCTCCTAATAATCGGCCCGAGACTTTCGAAAGGGGTCTATTGCATTTGTGCGTACAGTCGGCACGGAATGAAACGCGAACAAGGAGCGCATGGTTTTCGACCCACGCTGAGTCACCTAGAGACGCAACACCGAAGGTTCGGATGCACTGAGCAAGAGTCTAACACATCGAAGAAGGAGCCATCTTCTTGCAGCTGCCATCTGGTTCAGGTGGTGCAGCATCTAGCGAAAACCATGCACCCACTGCTCGCGTTTCATTCCGTGCCGACTGTACATTTGGTGTGTTTTTTGGGTGGTAGGCCTCGGGCTCAGGATATTCAAATACTTTGTTGCATTTGATGTTAAAGTCTGAAAGTGGATGAAAGGAAAAGCTAAGAGCTTTGCTTCTATTTTGAATTTTTAAGCTTTCGGGAATAAAATAGGCATGGTTTTTGTTACGGGCGAAATTTTAGAATGATGTTCGATCTCGGGAACAAAAGCTTCATCGTTCGGTGTTTCAATGTATTTATTCACTTCTTAGGACTATTAAAGTCTAAAGCAAACCAAAAATAGAATTTTGTTTAAAAAACACTTTTAGAAGGTAGCACCTAAAAATACTTTAAATGTCATCTAATATTTTCTGCAAAGCGCGAAGCACTTATATAATTTTACCATGCTGGTAAACTGAAGGACTTTGACGTGCCTTCAGGACAACATGTTGTTTAAATCCTAGTCAATCACGAGACAGGCAGTGATGGGGCATTGTTTAAGCGTAGGACACTTGTTTTAAGTTGTAGTGCCCTGGCGAATGTTTCGTTAGTTTGGTACAGTTTGGTGGACAATTGTAACTGACATTCTTTTTCGCAACCTGCTGCAGACACTAAGACATAGACCGACAGAGATAACTCAGAAGCAGAAGCAATCGAAACAAAAATTGCAAAACATTGTATAAGAAAAGAGAACTATACTAAAGTCGTTTATTGGAATGGTAAACTACGAATAAAGCGCTGTTCGGTAGTAAAAAAAATACACCGTCTTTCTCCGTACATTATATTCATAGTTCTTTATCATGTTTTTTTTTTTTTTTGCTGTTAAGTACGAGAATTATGTTGCGTATTTTTTAAATGTTATGCTGTTGTTGAGCTTTTTGCATTTATATTCATTTGATGCTTTGAATATTCGGTGCCACACATGTTAACAAAAATGGAAATATAACTACTTTTTAAAAAATCTAGAGGGAACAATATGTACTTCAGCAGCAGACTGTGCTAAAATAAAGATGTTCTGAGAAAAGGGCAGCATTCCAGTTGGCATTAAAAGTTTTGTAGTATAAAATCGTTGTCGCCATATAAATTTTAGAAAGATTTACAGCTCGCGGGGAGAGCGATGGCACGCTGAATTTTCTACTCGTGTAGCAGGAAAAAAACTGGCGGTCTTAAAAATGAGGACGATATTCTTATCATCAACATTATCGGACTGTATTGTTCCTGCTGAAAAAGAGGTAACGTTAGTGCACCCCCTCGCTTCCCAGGTCGTGGTATTTGCTGATTTCAAAGCTTTCGCTGGCGCTCATGAAGCTTTTGCTGGTAGTAAGTTGTTAACTTCCACTAACAAAATATTTTTTTCGCCTGTTAGGTGATTAGTTTAAAAATTATTTTGTTTCTTTTTACATTCCTTGACGGCCGTTTTGCCTTCCTCTATCTTCCCTATATTTGTTTCCTTCTGAACGACCTATTTTTAGGAATTGTTTAGTCTCCCTGGCAACACTCAATATTCTTAGAAGAATGCATTTGTTTTACAGGCTGATAAAGCCGTCATAGTTGAAAAGATTCGGTTTGTGCTCGTGAGCTCTACGTACTTGGGACATAATTTAGAAGACAATCCTGGCGAGAAGTTCGTTAGATAACTAAACTTTGTTAAACAACCTTTTAAGTTTTGAAATAAATACATTATTGTATTTACAAACTTGCTGAGCGTCATTGAAAACTACTAAAAAAGTCAATATCACAAACAATTATAGCGCGTGGGAAGCGCGGTGCTGCTCTAAAGTTACCACTTGTGCAGGACACCCAAGGCTATCGACTCAGAAACGCGCGAGCAAGGTTTTTAAAATTTTTAGCATCGATAATTTAGCACTGTTAAATTAGCGTTGGTTGCAGGAGAGGTAACTTTAGCGCACTACCGTATTTTCAACGCGCTCCAAAGTTTTTTAAAGCATTACATGCTTTTTAACTCTATCCCACAATCCCAAACTATTTGTCCGTCCGTCCCTCCGTTCGAGCATTTTACTCTAATTTAGCGGAAAATATGACGTCATGTGACGTCACCTGACTTGTACACCTTGGGGAAATGACGGCACGTGACATACACGTCAACTCAGTTTGCCCCCTATGTGTTGCGGGAAAATTGACGGCATAGGGCCAAAATATGATTTCAGTTTCCCAGCTAAATTTAGCAGAAAATTAACGTTATGTGACCAACATATCATATTAGTTTCCCGTTAAATTTAGCGAAAAATTTACGTCTTGTGACCCAGACACCATTCCCGTTTATCTGCCATATTTAATGGAAGAAATCGCGTGGCCTTTACAACTATTCAATTCTCCCTAAATTTAGCGGCAAAAATACGTCACGTGACACACATATTTCCTCACCGATTCCCTATAATATTTTTCGTGCATAATATAACTTTCAAAGTAAAGGTCGCTGCGTCTTGTTTTTTTATATTTAATGATTTAATCATCTGCGATTGTTCTCTGAAAATTTGTACATCGAACTGATATGCTTATTTTCACAAATTAAAAAAAAACTACTTAACAAATTTTACTTTATTATCATACTTTTCGATACGACTATTCCTCTACATTATGTGCCCCTGGCTTTAAACTTTTAAACTGACATGCACAAAGGGTAATTATGTAGATTTAATGTTTTTAGACACATATTTAATGACTAAAAACAGCCACTATATACTTTTATGGAATAGATTTCTATTGTCGTTTCTCACAATGTTGCCTATTTCATTAATTTACCGAGTTCAAGTTTTATCGACTCGGATGTTGTTGAATTATCGCGGCATTAAATTATGCACTTTTTGTTTATTATCAATTTTTTTGTTACAGGCATAAAGACCAAAGGTGCTTTGCACAAACGGCAGGAAGGAGGTTCTATTAAGATGAACCTTACAGAAAGTCTCTGCCGAACATCACTCGGTTATGTACGATATGCATTTCAAAAAGTAAACTAAATCTCTTTAGGCACAAGACAAGCCAAATCAATAAATATTAAAGATCACAGCATAACTGCGAGTCTTTCTGGAGTCAATCGAGAACGTCCCAATTATGCATAGCCAGGATTCCGGGACAAGGCGGTCTAGTTTCATGTTTTGACGCCGTCCTTTGTCTGTGTAGTCGGGATGCCGCCGTTTCTGACAAAATGCTGCATCATGCGTCAGTTGGAAGCGCGGGAGGGAGGGGGATGTCTTAGTCGATTGCGAAGGGCTATGGGCTGCCTGCGAGGCTTGCAGTTTACATCGATAACTCCAACACGCTGGATGTGTGGATATTCTTTTATTCCCCTCTCCCCCCCCCAAAAAAAACCCAAGAAAAAAAAACTTCAAAGTTTATTTTGTTTACGTACGCTGGCCATATACGGTATTTATTTTGTACAATGACTATGTTACGCTGCTTTATTTGGATCCTTGCATATATTAATATGCAAATTGCTAGTGCGTGGTTAGTGCCAGTCGATTTCGCGCTATGCTTGCTCATTCGGGCGAAGACCATTAAGCCGTCTTAATAAATAACTAAGTAAATATAGATGCGAAACCTAGAGAAACTAGCTTTTCTGAGCTACCTGTGCTATCTACAAAACGGGTAATCCCAGGATATTTAATAAGAATGCACTCAGGTCAATTAGTTTTTACATTATAATAAACACAATTTTAAATTGTAGGAATGTTCACGAAGCTTAGGTACACTCAGGAATGTCTAGTCGAGGATTTTGTAACCACGAAACACGCGAAACAAATTATTGAATCGTTCATGTCCACTTTATATGAACACCGAAAATACTACCGTGTCACGACCCATTGCTGTTGTGTTGTTCTCAGGCAGCAGCGCAATAAAGAGTAAACTTTCACTACGACCAAAATAAAGAGAGAAAAAAAACTGCAGTCATATTTATTAATATAGCAAGCTGATGTCTGTTCGCTTTAAAATTTTATTCCATGTATAATTTTATTCAGTGTGCCTTTTTGTTTGCGTCGTTACGCGGTACATGTGTATATAAAAAAAAAGATTTTCAATATATTGAGCAATCAAACAATGAGGGTTCTTATGACGCCCTGTGTGTCTTAGAATAGGTGTCGAGGTCGTACCTGTCACCACATTTTGACATTTTAATTATAGCGGTGTTGTTACGCCGACAAGACTGGTCCAGTGAAAAACTTAATGTTTCTTGAGCTTCGAGATCTACCCCGAAGGCTAACAACCCTTATTTTTGATTCCCCGTACAATCAACATTGACTGGCACTTCACACGCGGTTAGAGGGTAATAGGTGGCTTACAACCGAGTCCGACAAATCCGGTTTTAAGCCTCTTGTGATAGTTTACAACCGTGCCGTCTGGCAGCAATTGCGTTCGTAAGCGACTTAAAACCTTATTTTGGTGGACTCGGTCGTAGTCGGTTGCAACACTGTGAACCAGACATAACTGGTCGCAGACTCACTGTAGGGTTCAACGCATATTTTTACAAAGATTCCCACTGTGCCCACGCGAGTATGGCGATAACTGAGTCGATTAAAGCGCAAAATAACACTTCAGGCAATTTCGTTTTTATTTCCAATTATGCAGGGAATTGCGTTTCGCGATGCGTCGTGCATTAGGAAGAGGCAACAACTGCACACAGGAACTATCCAGTAGGTCCCTCGTGCAAGTGTGCATGCGAATGAGCTCATGAGCTTATTCGGGGGCAAACTTACAAAAACGTGGGCACAAATTTGTTGGACTGTTACTTTGTAAGCCGTCGCAGCCGCTAAGTAAAAAAAAAAGAAAATGAGTGGCAATGGACAGTTATCCCTAATATGCGGGGAAATCAGTACGTTTTTCAACCCTGCAGGTGCGTAACAGTATATGAAAACCCTGTGTACCGGGTGAATATGTGCCAGTGAACGTGCACAAATAATTACAAGTATAGATAAACTGCAAATAATTAGCACAATACCTACTGGTATCCTGTCATGATTTAGGTTTAATCATAATGAAACATGTTAAGGAGCAACTGATTGTGGAGGTGGGAAAGTATAAATCTTATTTGTGTGATACGCGTACATGTCATTTTTTGATCGTCAGGGGTTTCTATCCGAGGTTTTTAGCCTGGATAAATAGTAATATCTGCATATTCCGTTTCAAGGCATTCGAAAGTTCACATGCCCAACCACTGGTCGTTGGCATTTAACTACTCATGCAGTACTTTATGTAAAGATTGGCAGTTTTTTGTTTGCACAAAATAAGTGCGTAATATATGAAATTCTTATCATTATCTTTTTATTAGCTACAGTAGTAATACTGCGATCAGATGTACTATTTCGGTTGGTAGTAGTAGTTGTTATTTTCTATCAATATTTATTTATTTATTAGACCACATGGGAAGGGGATGGTTAAAGGTGTGGTTTGGGATTAGGGTTGCAGGAGGAGATAGAATGTATCGCGATAGTTCTGCACACTTGACAATCTTGCTGGGGTCAGATAGGCATCCCAGCGGTTGTTCCGCTTCCAATATTCCAGCCGGTATGATAATCGCTGGTCAAGTCGGAGTCACACACTTCACTGCAGTCCACTTTACTTGGCATATCGGGCGAACGTGATTGGCTTCGGGGGAGGGGATGTTCGGTGGTGCAAGTAATGTTTCATGATCGGCATGATGTATATCCTGAATATCTGTCCTGTCGGTGGAGAAGCGTGGGCAGTCCCCGATAAAGTGCAGGGAGATTTGCTCTGCACTCTTATCCGCAGTGACTGCAGCGAACTGGTGTGTCCGAGGCTGGGGGGTACCATTTCCCTGATAATATACGGTGTAAGTGCTGTGTCTGCGAATGCTTTGTTTAAGAATACTTCTTTCGCGCATGAGAGTCGTAGCTGCGGATCGACTTAAGGTGTAGGTGTTGCCGATGTGAGAAATTGTTTACGTTAACTGCGGTGCTTGGTTCTGTTAGAAGGAGAGGTACCATCGCTATTTTGTTCTCAATGAGTCTGTGATCCACGCGTAGGGATGGCGGCGGGTCGAGAGGAGGGTAAGGGGCGACTGGAGTACTCCCTCGGGCTACCGTGGCTGTGTCATGTGCCACTGCATTCCCTCCTGCCAATCCGGTGTGTGCTGGTGACTACTGATCGCGTAGGTCGTGTTCCTCTTCGTAAGTCGTGCACTCGTCAGCTTATGGCCTGAGTCGTGGCGTCGCCCGTGCTAGTGCTCCAGATTCCTTCGAGCGCTTCCTTGGCGTCCCTTAGTATTCTTTGGAGTCGTGTTGCAATCGTGTTGTGTTAGGGGGCCGGGGATTGAGTGGGGCTCCCATATTGCCAGGAGTTCTAGCTCTGCCGGGCGTCCCCGTAGAGGAGTGTGACAGCTATGTGTGCCATTTAGTCCCCATCGTGCAGGGCAGTACCAGGCCAAGTCACCATTGCCGTCGTTAAAACTGGCGCCAGTGTAGATGTTCATATGATCTCGTTCGAGCTGTTGGTGCTGATTGGCAATACGAATTTGAAGGGCCTCTTGCTCTCAAGTCGGAATTGCCTGTGGCCCTGTTTGAATAACTGGACTGTCCCATGGGGACTCAGACTGGGAGCCTGGTTGTCTACGTTACTCAGGCGGCCTAACGCTAAAGTGCTGTGCCCTTGCATTGTCGTTTTCGAGTCCATATGTAAGGGCCTGTTGAGCATCAGAGTATGTTGCGGTATTGCCACTAGGGCTGTATTGCCACTTACTTCGATGAGCCGGTCAATCCGTGTTTGTTTTGAGAGCCCAGTGATGATGAGGAGAGTTGCACGTTGCAGTAGCTCCACATCCTTCATATTTGTCTTCGGAGAGGACGTACATTGAAAATCCATATAGAAGTTGGCCATCAGCGACTGCCCGGGCCAATGGCACCCAGGACTTTCGTCGCGCTCTACCGTAATTGTTAGACATTCGTCGAATAGCATGTTGCAGTAGCCTCCATTGTTGTCTTAGTTGTGGGATCTACGTTCGCGGGCTGTTACAGCTTGCTAGTTGCACACCGAGTACACGAAGGCGTCTATGTTTGGACGTTAGGGATCCATTTACTCTGTACACTGTGATCCGCTGAGCACAATTGGTGCGAGTTTTTCCATCGATGCTGATCAGCTCGGTTTTTTTCCGGAGAGAGTTATAGGCCTATTTCGTCTAGCATTTGCGAAACTCTGCAGAGCGCTGCTTGCTGCCCCTCTTGCATGGCCTCATTGTCAGAACAGTCAGCTACTTCCACCCACATCGTTAAATCGTCGGCATATGTGGTGAATCTTGCTGCGGTGGCTGGTTCCAGATTTTCCGCGACTCTAGTCATGGCCAGGCTAAAAACACGGGCCCGAGGATGGAACCTTGGGCACCCCCTATCTAGGAAGTAGGTTCTCGGGGTACATGTCGGAATCGTGCCACGTAGCTATATTTGTCTTTGCTGCAAGCATTACGGTATCCCGTCCTGTGTCTTCTGACTGGGATAAATGGATGCCAGCTCCTGAAGAATGACTTTACCGGAGCCATTATCAAATGATTTCTGCATATCGAGGGTAAGTACGTAATCAGGAAGGATTATTCTGCTCTTTGTGTTAATGACCAGTCGTAGTAATCAAATATAGCTGTAAGTGTTTATATTAGGGCGAAATCCCGCTTGTTCCGGATAAAGGTGAGGGTCTGCATATTTGATTTGGTACCGTATTCGTGTCTGAATCATTCGCTCCATAAGCTTGCATACTGTAGAAGTTAGTGATATCGGTCGGAGATTACTCGGGTCTGATGGATCTTTCCCTGCTTTGCTATTGAACATATGCGAGAGAGCTTAAGGCAGTCAGGAACGGTCCCACTGTCGCAGGAGTGATGGAATACCTGCAGTAGTATATTTAAAACTTGTTCTGTTAGGTTGCGGAGTTCCTGCCACGTGATGCTGTCATGCCCAGGGCCCGACCGCGACTTGCCATGCTTGAGGGCTGCCCGCGATTCTTCCATCGTGAAAGGTTGCTAGAGCTGTTCAACTGGTTGGGGAATAACGATACGGGGCAATGGATCTCCCGGGGTTGTTCTAGCGTCAGGGAAAACGTGTGAATGATAACATCTTCCACGCTCCCAGGGTCATCTTTTAGCAAGAGGGTGCTATTTCGCGGGTTGCCTTTCTTGCGGCCCAGCATGGATCGAAAGATACCCGAAAGTTCCTTAAACCAGGCTTCCCGCCGAGCTTCTGACATAATGTTTGTCAGTGTTCCGACTGCAGTTGTTGCTCGTGTTGTTGAATGATCTGAAAGGCGTGTTTGAGGCAGACGCCGTCTTTGTGCCGCCTTCCCCTGTTACGATATTGCTTCGTGAGGACTTCCACCTGTTTCCAGAGTTGGGCAAGCCGGCTGTCTATCGGTCCGGTGTAATCGTCACAGCTGATTTTCTCCCTGTATTGCTGCCCTCTTTCTTTGATTGCATCCGCAGCGTCCGGAAATCGGTGATATCGTGACCCAGCATTGCACGTAATTTGTCGGAGTTAGTTGCAGTTCTGGTGTTCTTGATTTCAAGCTTTTTGCGATTTAGTGTGATGATTATAGTTAAATGATCACTGTCCCATGTAGTCCCGTGTGTCTTCCAGTGACGAATTATTTCTGTTATTGTTATCCTTACGTCAGGTGAGGTGTCAGTTAGTTTGCAATGGAGACCTAGGCGTGTGAACGTCGAGGGCGTGGTAGCAATATCAAGTTCGTTGAAGTTGATCGCCTCTGCAAGCGCCTTATCTCGGGTATCGTCAGGTAGGATATCCCCATTTTCGATGGCGGGCGTTAAAGTCGCCCCCCCCGTAAAAATAGGAAAACCATCTGCATATTTCCTAATGTTTGTTAGCCATATAAAAATCGTCTTTTTTGCTGCTTCCCTTCGAAAGGTCTGTAGTATGCCGATGCCACCAGTAGCGGCTGTTGGCCAGGAGCTTGGGCTTTCGCCGCGACAATTTCCTTCGACATTATTACACAGGTGCTGGATGTCAGCCTTCACAGCTACGCAAAGGGTTCTGATGAGCAGTGCCGCCTCTCCTATCGCCAGCGGCTACTGTTGGCCTTTATACCGATGTGTTATGCTGGCTTTCAGGGCGTTTTGTATCCAGCGAGAGAGTATTCGCCGGGTGTTTCTTGGAGTAAAATAGCGATTGGCTGGATACATTTGATCGTTCGCGGAGCGTGGCTTTTGCTTGTGTGTAGCTTCTGCAGTTACGCTGTGTACACGTGGGTCTTTGGGTCATTGCGGAACCGTAGATTTGCTACGTTCAGGCTCATCTGTAGGCTGTTGAAGATAACACATAATCTCCGGGAATATTTCGTTCATTCTCGTCTGGAGCTGTGTGGTGGCTTCCTGGATTTTGTCGCTAACCAGCTTTTCAAGCCTCTGCCGGTCGTTAGTGCGGTCTTGTCGGAGAATATCGAGCACTTGTGTATATCTGGAGTCTTCTCACAGCAACGGCGTTTCCTGTGAGGATACTGCCGACTTCCTAATAGGCGAGTGACTTTTGCGGTCTCGTGAGCGAGAACGCGACCATGATCGTGAGCCGAGCCGTGGTTGATTTCGGGCCGATTTAGCGGAGTTGCGGTCTCCTGTTTCTTTAAGATTTTTTCCAGCCATCTGCGACATAAGCTGGTGGAGCTGTTCTTTGAGTTCCTTGTGTCTTTGAAGAGCTCGTCCAATTGCAGTTGGATTTCAGATAGAATGGGAGGCTGCTGTGCTGCAACTTTTCCTTCCAGCGTAATAGTGTCCGACCAGGACACGCATGTATGCCTGGTTTTGGGTGCCTTAGGTTGGTTTTGTTGAGGGATGATGTGGCTGGGGCATGTCGCATTTACCAATTAGTCCCGGGCTGCACGCGACGAAAAAGTGTTCGCGGTTGCAGCGGTTGGTGGGGGGGGGTGTCTTTATCTGCAGTCCCTACAGAATGTCTTCGTTACAGGAACTTAGCTACACGCCCCAGTTGGTGGCAGTTATAGCAAGCAATTGGCTTCTGTCGGTAAGGGTAGACACGTACGATCTCACTGGTCAAAATCAAGACGGGTGGGGATTTCCGGGTATTAAAAGCATTCAGGAGCATCTCGGATTTCCCTAAGAGCTTGATGTCCAGAATCGTAGCAGTGTCGCAATGAATATGATTCTTCATGTAGTCGAGAGTGTAATCCAGTCGCGTTTTGATTACACCGAGGCTACCCGTTGGTTTGGTCGTCGGAACTCGTTTGATCGCAACTTTCGAATGTCTTAATCTGCTTACCGATTTCGACAACCAACCTTCTCCTAGCTGCAAGGTTCTTTGCATGTTCCTCGTCTCTAACTGTAGCCCGGATAGTAATAGCCCTCCCATCGAGGCGATAGGTGGCCATATCCGCCAGCCCGCGGTTGGGGGTTGTTCCTTCGATGGCGCCCATAAGAGCTTGTTTCTGAAATAGTGTATGTGCTAATCTTATGTAGTGACCTTATGGCAAGAGAGACGTGGTGGGTGAATCAGCCGTTCCAGTTGGAGCTGCCCCGGCTTGATTTGTCGTACACGGCGACGCGTGACTGACTGCCAGCTCCTCGATAGGTTGGCAATCGCCCCAATAGGAGGGCCAGTAACGGCCTCCTATCAAGGGGATAGCTGGCCATATCCGCTAGCCCGCGGTTGAGGCTGTTCCTTCGATGGCGCCCGTAAGAACTTGTTTCGAAATCGTGTCTATGGTAATCTTATGTAAAAGCCTTTTGTTGCAAGAGAAAAGTGTGGGCGACTCACCCGTTCGGAGCTACTCCGGCTTGACTTGTCTTGCACGGCGACGCGTGACCTTGTTGCCATCCTTCATCTTCGTTGGTTGGTTTGATAATCTCATTGGTATCCATGGTCGTTTGCTTCGGCGCTGAGCCGGTTTTCCCTTCATGCGGAGATCCGTGAGGGCTTAGTTTTTATTGCGTCGAAGTTCCGGGAGGTGGTTGGTGTCTTTTTAAAAAAGCAGGCGCTGACGTGCCGGTCACTGGCACCGGGTGCAGCGCCGCCAGGTGGAGCGCCGCGTTCCACGTGAGTCCCAGCGTCTCCTATCCGTACTTCGTGTCGGGGTAGGCTAGCACGCCGGCGTGAAGGTACAAGAAACACATTCCGACAAAAGCTGCAGAATATTCCGTAACGACTATGAAAACTCTCACCGGATCAACTCACAAACCAGGTCAAATGCACAGGGGTACGTTGGGGTCAAACTTCCACATGAAAGCTTAAAAAAATGTAATGGAGACAGTGCGACACGCGTAAGGTCGCTTCGGTTGCTCGCAGTACCCCCAAAACTATATTAATTTCACAAGATTGGGGACTGTACAAAAATGTACAGTCTTCAACCTTGAAAATATTTATAACGTTGGGGAGTGTACTTTACTGAAAGATATCGAATAAAAGTATCAATATATGTAAAAAGTCACCAAGCGGTTTTGTTTGATAAGTTTCAACCTGCGCTGGCCTACACGAATTATTCATATACTTGTGACATTGTGGTGAACTATAATCAAAGGTACATGCCGCGATTTCCTATCACGAGTCAGTTCGATACCAAGCGATTATGTACCCTTGGCGTTCATATGAATGCGCCGCTTTTTGTGCATATCAGATCAATAACAAATGTTTTCCTAACTGGCTTCTGAATGGATTGAGGCCGGTACCTGAGATTTTAGTCTATCACAGGTAAAGAAAATAATATCAACCCTACAAACAAAAACAGTATATCTTCTCGCTATCTGGATTTTGGCAGTTGAAATCTATCTGCATTTTATCTGGATTAAAGCTTTTCAGAAATCTTTTTCCTGCGTTCTGGATTTTAAATTTCCAAAAACAATTGCAGTTTTGTTTTATTTTCACAATCCAGGTATTGAAAGGTATACTGAGTTTTTCGGTAAGGAATGTAACTTAGTAATTATAAAATGGGCAGTCGAACCAGTGACCTAAAAGACATCCACCCCTACTTTAAAAAAAAAAGAAAATCTGCGCTATGAAAAGATTATTTTTGTAACGATCCCCGGTATCCCCACCCATGTTAAGTACACCCCTAAGCTGGCAGTGCGGTGGAACCTACGTACTTCTTGGGCAAGTAATGCGCCTATCGTTCACGACCTGGTCACGCTGTCACACTCACATCCACTAGAAGAATGTGGAGTCAAAGATTGAACGGGATGCGGTTGAGCGGTCTGGCGAGCTGTTCATCCTCCCTCAGCTGAGGGGTCATAAGCCCTCGTTCCTCCCCCCAACAAACCAAAACACAATAAAAAAAAAACAATTTGGGACAAACCAGTGAGTTTTTCAGTGCTTTTTTTTCCATCGCACAACGCAGGCTGGGAAAAGCTCATGAAATAACATTGATTTCCCAGTACACTTTTGGGGCCCTTGTACAAATGACAGTTAAATATTTCGAGAATGGTGGTTTTTATCAGAAATTGAAGTAACCCCAAATTCAGTGTTTTATTAGTTTGTTTGACAGACTGCTTCGTCCGCGTTTAACTTTTTTATCTATCGTGTATCGTGAAGTTCTCAAAAACTTAATTCTGTATATTACCCTGCGGCATTGTCGTGGAGTGCTCAAATTTTAAATGCTGAATCATGCTCTGTTTCAGGTTAAAGAGGTACTGAGGCGTTTTTTTAATAGTCCCCGATCCACTTGAACATTTGCTGAATACACCAAGAAACATGGGTGAAATAAAAACCGAGACAATGGGCAAACGAATGTTTTCCCGAAGTTATTGAATTTAAGATTGTCGTCCTCTCCGTGTTTGTTAAGGTGAATGTCTGTTGGCACCAATTAAGGAGTGACGAGAGCGGAAGACAGGAGTTCACTCTTTGGAACTGTGGACTTTGTTCCCAAATTACAAAAGCAGTTTCATCATGTCATATGATTGCTTTGGAAGCTCGTTCCATTACCCTCGCAGTAGAACAAAACAAAAGCTCGACACACTCCATTTATATACTACCCGCTCTGATCTGCAAGCCTGTCTTTTTTTGACGTTACGGCACTGAAAAGCGCTGGGTGCATATTAATGTCGGTTTTGGCATCATTTTCACTTTCGATTTCACAATAAAATATTATGAATTTCAGCGATACTAAATAGTACACCGGAATGTGTAAAGGCCGGTGATTCCAAAAAATATAATTAGTAGGAGTAGCTCTAAAAATCCGCATGACTACCCTTTAATCCACACGCAACCCACGCTAGGAGTTCAATGGACCAATCAAGTGGCTACAAAAGCGAAAGTCACTAGGCCTTTTCTGTTTATGATTGGCTCAGCGGTGATAGAACAGGCATGGAAACAGAAACCACACCATGATGGTGCCATTTCGATGTTCTGTGTTTGATCTCATAAAGTCGTAGCGACGTCTGCGTCTGGGCTTAAGGTGACACGAAGTAAGGCGACCCAAATGTATCAATAGTGTTCGCTCACGTTCTTTTCCACCCGTGAGCAGCAAAACTAATCTAACATCAACATCATAAATAGGGTTGACTTAAAAACACTTGGCCGGACGAGCGGGGTGAGGACGAAAATTTAACAGTGGCCGAAATATCGCGCATTCTCAACAGTCGTATTAATAGCTCTGTTTTTTTCGTGTGTTCTAGTTATTGTTTAATAATATTTGATAATTTGCAAGATAACTTTACACAGAAACAAACTGAAGAATAAAGCACGAGCAACATATGCAACTAAAGTTCTCACGAGCTGTAACGCGCGTCGGAAACTGCCGGAATTCCACACGGCGCATGCCAATCAGTCATTATGTGGTTCGCTACGATGGCCCAAATTGAATCACGCGGTAGCCCGATTCAATTCAGTTCAACTGTGCGTGAATGCACACGTGCCGCCCTAAGCTGTATGCCGCGCCTATAATGGCGTAAAGACCAGCACGCTGTATACAAAAAGGTCCGGGTTTCTGCACACAACCTGTTGCCACTGCGCGTATAAAGAAATCAGCTTCGGGTGAAGAAAGTATCTCAGGCATGCGCCGCGCCCACTTTGGTGACGTGGCGTCAGAGGCGTGTATCGGAGTTCAAAGGTGTCTCTTCTGGATGACCGTCCTCTGCATGTGCTCGTAGACATCCGGTAATGTTGATCCGCGAGCACGTTCAAAGCACATAAAGCGCCATCTTGTTCTCTAACGATAACTTTTGCACAAGTGGTGGGGCTACCAAGGACATCTATGCCTTTATTATGTTATCAATGACTGTAGGCGAAGGGCAACTGCCCAAAGAAATCAGACGGTCGTTGGCGTCTGGAATTATAAAAAAGCCAAACATCACAATTATTGTATCGTTGTACAGTACAAGGCCTACCCAGCTTTAAAGCTTTTAGCATCTGTATATCCTCGACTGATGAGCGTGGATTCTTCTGATAGGCGTACCTGCCGAAAACGTGCGCGGGTCTTACCCACGCAGCACAAGACGTCGAGATGACATCGAAATAAGGTCCTCGACGTTGGGCGACGTCGAAGTCCTTAACAAAATTTTTATCTACGGCATTGGTACGTCCACATGAGAGATTCCGACAACGTCAAACACGCGACGTAGTGACAACGTCATAAGCTTCACCTGGACGTCTTCAACAGTAATCGACGTCGGTTCTACGTTTTCTCCGGGAAGTTCTCTGAACGTCGAGCACGAGACGTCCCAACAATGTCCTGAGCAACACCTTGACGTCATCGACATTATTCAACATCAGTTCTACGTTTTTTCGGGAGTGTTCTTCAGACGTTGAGCGCGAGACGTTTCAAGAATGTCTTAGCAACACGTTGACGTCATTGGCGATAATAAACGTCAGGTCTACGTTTTCTCCGGGAAGTTCTTATAACGTGGAGCGCGAGACGTCCCAACAAGGTCCTGTGCAACACCTTGACGTCATCGACAATATTCGACGCCATTTTTACGTTTCCTTTGGGAGGTTCTTTGAACGTTGAGCGCGAGACGTCCCAATAGTGACTGAGCGAACACTTTGATCACCCTAAACAAGTGCCTTATAGAGCCCGAGGTGCTGTCACATCACTTCTAAAATTTCGTGTCAATGTCAGCATTTTATACTGTGCATGCAATCCACATTTGAACCTGGCTGAGCTGCTGAAATCTCTTACAATATTATCATTCTCGTGAATGTTTTTTAGCAGGAATTGCTTAAAAAGCCGAGAATTCAGAACAACAAAAAACAGGATTTAGCTCGAAGTCAGCGGGGCTACTAACAGCATTTTTAGCATTTCTAGCTTAATATCAGCGTCTTTGAAGCTGTAAGAGAATGACAATAATGTAAGAGATTTCTGCGCCTAAACCAGGTTGAAGGGTGGACAGCACGCACAGTATCGAAAACGTTGTCATTGACGAGCAATCTTAAAAGTGATATGACAGGTCCTTAGGCACTATAGGACGCTTGTTTAGGGTGACTCCGAATTACACCCAAAACTGTCTAACCATGGAAGTGGCCGAAATTACCGATTACTAGGTAGAATGACGAAAATAAATCCTCGGAGAGGGGGACAAGAGGGACAAAGGACAAACACAAATCTCCAAACACAGCTAGGTGACTGGTGACTTACACCGTTCTCATGATTCTTGGACAGCGGGCCGGGGCGCTTGGGGGATTTAGCAAATGGGCTATTCCGTCCGAATATACATGCTTTCGCGAGCATACCTTCAAACGACGAAGCCACCAGATTCGGTTGACTCCATCGTTCCACGGTGACCCATGTCGAGACCGGTGTAAATTGACATCCCGTTCAGTCTAGACGTATGCTCGACGTTTTATGGTCGTTAAATGGGATGTTATTACAATGTTGACATGACGTTATCACAGACTTGCGCTCGACATTTTATGTCATTAAATGGGACATTATTTTATCTTTAATGACGTTTTCAATTGACATCCTGTTCAGTTTAGACGTATACTCGACGTTTTATGATCGTTAGATGGGACATTGTGTCAACGTCGATATAACGTTATCACTTCACTTCCCGTCCAATTTAGACGTGCGCTCGACGTTCTAAGGTCGTTAAGTGGGACGTTATGTCGACGTAAAATCCACCCTTTTTTCCAGACATTAGCCTTTCCATATTACGTCGAAGGGACTTGACGTTCAGACTTTCGACGTTCTTTCGACATGTGGTTCCTGACGTCATCACCTTCTTTCGACGTCTTTTCAACGTGTCTGTGCTGCCTGGATAGTCGCCAAAACAAAAAGTTTCATGTTCCGAAATAAAGAACCACTAAAAACAACAGCACAGGATAAAGCATTTGCCGTACACCAAAACACTCTATCGGATCGCAGTAGAAACACACCCAGCGACAGAACAGGCAGCATCAGTATTTTCTCCACTGATAATTTAAGTTCTTGTGAAAGTGAAACATAATAAAAAAAAAAGTCTACTAGTTTGAGTTTGCAGAGTACAAATTTGCTTGTTCCCACACAAGAATCTGTTTTTTTTTTTTAAATGATAAAGAAATAAATCTCTATAAAACAAAATGGTCATCGAATTACAGGACAACATATACCCAACTTAAGAACATACATCATTTTTATCTTCTCGAAGTATAATAGTGACTTCCTGTGAAAGATATGCTTGCCCAAAACGTTTTCGAGTTTATTTATTTATTTATTGATTAAAACTTTATGGTGATTTCATCATCTAAGGCTCTGTTGCGCCAAGCTTGATTTTTTTCGCAATATAGGTTTGAGAAGATGAAACAGCGAAAGTAGCGAACTATATGATAAAACTAATAAAATAAATATCTATTAATGTAGGAAGACCACGTGCTTTCCTAGCAAAAAAGCCGGTTTAAAAACAGACCGGAAATAGGAAATCCGGTGAAAAGGCAAAGCGGAGTAGAAAATTCCAGTTTGCAGACACCGGACTTTGCCAAGTCCGGTGAAAAGGCAAAGCGGAAATAG
Organism: Ixodes ricinus; assembly: GCA_037355805.1. Taxonomy (NCBI): domain Eukaryota; kingdom Metazoa; phylum Arthropoda; class Arachnida; order Ixodida; family Ixodidae; genus Ixodes; species Ixodes ricinus. The sequence continues at coordinate 1,139 of JAZHYW010034923.1, read as the reverse complement.
TCCAGAGAGGAAAATTCCGGTTTGCAGACACCGGACTTTGCCAGATCCGTTGCAAAGGCAAAGCGGAAATAGTACAAAATGGAAAATTCCGGTTTGCAGACACCGGACTTTGCCAGGTCCATTGCAAAGGCAAAGCGGAAATAGTACAAAATGGAAAATTCCGGTTTGCAGACACCGGACTTTGGCAGGTCCAGTGAAAAAGCAAAACGGAAATAGTAAAGAACGGAAAATTCCGGTTTGCAGACACCGGACTTAGCCAAATCCAATGAAAAGGTCAAGCGAAAGAAGTTTGGTGAAGAAATTTCCCGTTTGCAGACACCGGACTTCGCCAAATCCCGTGAAAAGGCGAAGTAGAAATAGTAAGGGCAGACAGTTTCTGGATTTCGCAGAGCGGATTTAGCAATGTCCGGTTCAAAGGAATTAACTAGAATAAGTTTCAACAGACTACCTCGATCCGATTTGCACAAGGCGGACATTGCGACATGGGAAGGTTGGGGAGACCGGACAAGCAGTGTTGGCCAACACTGCTTGGCCAGTGGGCGTTTTCTAAACTTCTCATTTTCTTATCACGCAAATTAGATGTCAATAAAGTCTGGTCGTAATTTACCCACCAATATTGGAAACTTACCCGCAAAACGACAGCTTCCTAAGTACCGTAAAAAATAAAACAATGCTCATCCAGAGCAAAAGGAAAGTTTAGTGCACTGAATGCAGATTGCTAATTAACTAAGGAAATAAATACATAATGAATGATTCCACATGCCGTTTTGTCCATCACAAAATATATTTATTAAGGAGCATATATAGAACATTCAAAAAGCAGATATATACAGACACATTTTTAGATTGTTGCACCTAGCACCAATGTGCTTCTTTTTACATACATGTACTGTCGGGAGCAAAAGTTTGCGGGGCACGGGAGCGCGTGCCGAAATGCATCGTTGCGCCGTGCAACGGCGCGCCGTCACATTAGAAAGCCGCGCTTTGCGCATGCGCGCCTTCGTGCTGGCAGTCATAGTCTCTTTCGCTCGTTTCTGTCCGACTCACTCCTGATAACCGGAGTCGGCGCCAGGGGCGCAAGTTGCCGTTACGCTGGCTGTCATGCCTCGCCTCCTCTTCTGCTGCCTCAGCAGCCGCGC